>JAPYYA010002586.1:0-13812 GCA_028533165.1 Leontopithecus rosalia
TGTCCTTTGTGGGGACATGGATGAATCTGGAGAACATCATTCTCAGCAAACTGACAGAAGAACAGAAAATGAAACACCGTATATACTCACTCATAGGCGGGTGATGAACAATGAGAACACATGGACACAGGGAAGGGAGTACTACACACTGAGGTCTATTGGGGGAAATAGGGGAGGGACCACGGGGAGGGGAGTGGGGGAGGGATAGGATGGGGAGAAATGCCAAATGTGGGTGAAGGGGCAGAAGGGAGCAAAACACACTGCCATGTGTGTACCTTTGCAACTATCTTACATGTTCTGCACATGTACCCCAAAACCTAAAACGCAATAAAAAGAAAAAAGAAGAAATAAAATGAGAAGGCAAGGATAAAGAAAAAAGAATGAAAAGAAATGAACAAAACCTCCAAGAAACATGGGATTATGTGAAAAGACGTAATCTATATTTGATAGGTCTACCTGAATGTGACAGAGAGAATGACTCCAAGCTAGAAAACACTCTTCAGGATATTATCCAGAAAAACTTCCCCAACCTAGCAAGGCAGGCCAACATTCAAGTCCAGGAAATACAGAGAAAGCCGCAAAGATATTCTTCAAGAAGAGCAACCCCAAGGCACATAATCGTCAGATTCACCAGGGTTGGAAAAAATGCTAAGGGCAGCCAGAGAGAAAGGTCACGTTACCCACAAAGGGAAGCCCATCATACTCACAGCAGATCTCTCCACAGAAACTCTACAAGCCAGAATAGAGTGGGGACCAATATCCAATATTCTTAAAGAAAAGAAATTTCAACCCAGAATTTCATATCCAGCCAAACTAAGTGTCATAAGTGAAGGAGAAATAAAATCCTTTATGAACAAACAATTATTCAGATATTTCATCACCACCAGGCCTGCCTTACAAGGGCTCCTGAAAGAAGCACTAAACAAGGAAAGGAACAACCAGTACCAGTCACTCCAAAAACGTACCAAATGGTAAACAGCATCAACACAATGATGAAAATTCATCAACTAATGGGCAAAACAACCAGCTAGCATCAAAATGGCAGTATCAAATTCACACATAACAGTATTAACCTTAAATGTAAATGGGCTAAATGCACCAATCAAAAGACACAGACTGGCAAATTAGATAAAAAGTCAAAACCCATTAGTGTGCTGTATCCAGGAAATCCATCTCACGTGCAAGGACACACATAGGCTAAAAATAAAGGGATGGAGGAAGATTTACCAAGCAACTGGAGAGTGAAAAAAAGCAGGAGTTACAATCCTAGTCTCTGATGAAATAGATTTTAAACCAACAAAGATCAAAAGAGACAAAGAAGGGCATTACATAATGGTAAAGGGGTCAATGCAACAAGAAGAGCTAACTATTCTAAATATATATGCACCCAATACAGGAGCCCCCAGATACATAAAACAAGTTCTTAATGACCTGCAAAGAGACTTGGACTCCCACACAATAATAGTGGGAGACTTTAACACTCTGCTGTCAGTATTAGACAAATCAATGAGACAGAAAATTAACAAGGATATCCAGGACTTGAACTCAGATCTGGAACAAGCAAACCTGATAGACATTTACAGAACTCTCCACCCTAAATCTACAGAATATACATTCTTCTCAGCACCACATCAGACCTACTCTAAAACTGACCACATAATTGGAAGTAAATCACTCCTCTGCAAATGCAGAAGAACGGAAATCATAACAAACGGTCTCTCAGACCACAGTGCAATCAAATTAGAACTCATGATTAAGAAGCTAACTCAGAACCACACAACTTCATGGAAACTGAACAACTGGCTCTTGAAAGTTGACTGGATAAACAACGAAATGAAGGCAGAAATAAAGATGTTCTTTCAAACCAATGAGAACGAAGACATAACTTACCAAAACCTCTAAGACACATTTAAAGCAGTGTCTAGAGGGAAATTTATAGTAATAAATGTGCACATGAGAAGCAAGGAAAGATCTAAAATCAACACTCTATCATCAATATTGAAAGAGCTAGAGGAGCAAGATCAAAAAAATTCAAAAGCTAGCAGAAGACAAAAAATAAGATCAGAGCAGAACTGAAGGAGATAGAGACACAAAAATCAGTAATTCCAGGAGCTGGTTTTTTGAAAAGATCAGCAAAATACACAGACCACTAGCCAGATTAATAAAAAAGAGAGAAGAATCAAATAGATGCAGTAAAAAACGATAAAGGGGATATCAGCACTGATTCCACAGAAATACAAACTACTATCAGAGATTACTACAAACAACTCTATGCACATAAACCAGTAAACCTGGAAGAAATGGATAAATTCCTGGACACTTGCACCCTCCCAAGTCTAAACCAGGAAAAAGTTGAAACCCTGAATAGACCAACAAGAAGGGCTGAAGTTGAGGCAGCAATTAATAGCCTACCAACCAAAAAAAGCCCAGGTCCAGATGGGTTCACAGTCAAATTTTACCAGACATACAAAGAGGAGCTGGAAAAGGCTTAATCCCATTAAATACCGTTTCTTAAGTATGTAATACTTCTGCTTCTTGGAGCTTTTTATTATCTCAGTACCTGATGTACATATATATCATCTATCATTTTGTCACTGAACTAAAGAAAGAAGTATGCTTATTTAAAATAGACAAATGATACTTTATTGTCCCTGCTTTCTTACTTGCACTTCTCTAGGAGGTAAAATTACAACTTGTCCCTTCCTTGCTGAGAAGAATAAAATCAAAGTTAAAACCTAATACTGAAGCTTCATCTAAAATGCTGCAGTTTATACTCTGCACAGGTAATGATTACAAATAGTCTGTCAGGCTGGGCACAGTGGCTCATGCCTCTAATTTCAACACTTTGAGAGGCCAAGGCAGGCAAGTCACTCAAGGCCAGGAGTTGGAGACCAGCCTGTGCAACATGACAAAACCCCATCTCTACTGAAAATGAAAAAATTTGCTGGGTGTGGTGGCCTGTAATCCCAGCTACTCAGGAGGCCGAGGCACAAGAATCATTTGAACCCGGGAGGCAGAGTTTGCCTTGAGCCAAGACATGCTGCTGCACTTCAGCCCGGGCAACAGAGCAAGACTTTTCTCAAAGAAAAAAAAAAAGAAAAGAAAAGAAATGGTCTGTCAGACGCTCATTTATGCAAAGTGATTTGCATCTATGCAATTAGATCATCATGGAGGTAATCTGTCCAGACTAACAGCTCTCCTTGCAAATGTAATTATTCTAGTTTTAATTCACCTTAATTGAGTAAGAGACCAGGAATGGGTAGATGGGTCAGTAAATGAACCCCTAAGATCAAAGCAGATAAAAGGATGTTGATTTTAAAGTGGATTGCAAAATAATTTTTTGGCACAGAGTAACAGAATCATCAAAATGGAAAAAAATATTAGAAATGACCTAATTCACCCTCTCAGCCAGAGCACAACTTTCCTCCACATAACTCAACCTCTATTTGAACTTGAACTGTGACGGAGGTTACACATCTATCTCCTTTTCTCCTCTTTTAAGCTTCTCTTCCCAGAATTAATGTTTCCCTTTCCTTCCATTCCTTATGTGACATAATTTCCAGATTCCCTCATCTTAGTACCCAGAATATGCTTTACTTAGTCAAAGTCTATCTTTAAATGCAGAACCTACAAGTTCTCCAATGGCCTGATCAGTGAAAAATAAAGTTGCCTTGCAATTTCTTATTCTTTGCAGAATAAATTTCATTAGTGTTTAAATAACTGTGTGACACTGGTAGCCCATAGTGTGCCTACAGTCAACTAAAGCTCCTAATTCCTTTGCACGTAAACGATGCTAAACCGTAAATTCCCAAATTTGTAAATGTTTACATTTACTTGTATCCCATATAAATTTCATCTTGTTAGTCTATTTCCATTCATTCTAGCTGACTAATATTTAAATGAATCATTGTTCAATGTAATACCCCAGGGCTAGGATTAGGGTGAGGCAAGGAAGGCACTTACCTCAAGCACAAAATGTAAGCTCTCAGGAATCAAGACAGATAATATTTGAAGGCAATTTTTATAAACTCAAAATCAATACCAAAATTCTATGTTAAATAAAACATCAAAATTGTAAGTGAAAGTAAACTATTCTTGTTCATTTGTCTGTTTTATGAGCCAGCACTGTTGTGAAGTGGGAATAGTTTCCAAGCCACCTGCAGTTCCCATGGGCCATCAAGACTCCCTGCCCTGTCCCAGTGTGTTTATGAGGGCTTGCAATGACATGCAAACATACTGGTCAAAGCGAAGTTTTGTATGTCGTCATGGCATTCATTGTCAAGATTTTATTTCCTTTTCCATTTGGTTTATAATATGGGAAGATATTTTGGTAAATATATAAGAACACATTTCTCCTTTCATGTTAGGCTCCATTTAGACACATTACAGTATGCAATCAGCATTTGCCCACATTCCCTACCTATCCCCAGATTTATGTTATCTGTACCTTTGATAAATATGCTTTTTGTATTTTTGTCTGAGGCACTAATAAATATATTGATCTGAGAAATTCAAATATAAGCCTTAGTTCTCTGATTGAAAGAGCTTGTTCTAGTTTGAAAATAGTTCAGGCTGGGCACTGTGGCTCACGCCTGTAATCCCAGCACCTTGGGAAGCCAAGGCAGATGGATCATGAGGTCAGGAGTTCGAGACCAGCCTGACCAACATGGTGAAACCCTGTCTCTACTAAAAATACAAAAATTAGCCAGGTGTGGTGGTGTGCACCTGTATATCCCAGCTTCTCATGAGGCTGAGGCAAGAGAATTGTTTGAACCCAGCAGGTAGAGGTTGCAATGAGCCAAGATCAGACCACTGCACTCCAGCCTGGGTGACAGAGCAAGATTCTGTATCAAAAAAAAAAAAGAAAAGAAAGAAAATAGTTCAAACAACTAAAAATTTACTTATTTGTGGTTATTTGTTTCACATTTCTTTTTTTTTTTTTTGAGACCGAGTTTTGCTGTTATTACCCAGGCTGGAGTGCAATGGCGCGATCTTGGCTCACCGCAACCACTGCCTCCTGGGTTCAGGCAATTCTCCTGCCTCAGCCTCCTGAGTAGCTGGGATTACAGGCACGTGCCACCATGCCCAGCTAATTTTTTGTATTTTTAGTAGAGACGGGGTTTCACCATGTTGACCAGGATGGTCTTGATCTCTTGACCTCATGATCCACCCACCTCGGCCTCCCAAAGTGCTGGGATTACAGGCTTGAGCCACCAAGCCCAGCCTGTTTCACATTTCTTTATCTTTATATTTCAGTAACTCGGAGGCACTCATGATTTACTAAATTGAATTATAGTCAGCCTTCCATATCCATGGGTTCTACATACATGATTCAACCAAGCTAGGGTGGAAAATACTTTGAAAAATAAATGGATGGTTGTATCTGTACTGTAACATGTACAGGCTTTTCTTCTTTGTCTTTATTTACTAAATGATACAATATAACAAGTATGTACAAAGCATTTATATCAGATTATATATTATAAGTAATCTAGAGATGACTTAAAGTATACAGAAGAATATGTGAAGGTTTATGCAAATACACAAGTCCTATTTTACATCAGGGCTTTGAGCAGCCATGGATGCTCATTCTGAAACCTATCCCTTTCAGATAGCAAAGGACAACTGTATACTCTGATGAACTCAAAATATGATTAATTAGAGTATCTTACTTCACATACAGGCCAAATGTCGGAAAGTTTACAGTATTTTCTAATTTTACTGTGTTTATACTTTTCATCTACACAGAAAAGAATTGCTAATTCTTTTATTCGATTTGCTTGGAGCAATTACCTCTACATATAATTTTTTCTTCAATAGCTACAGAGAAAGAAGGGGTGGACATTATAAGACATCACATTTTTATGAGTAGAGAAAGAATTTTCTAACAACTAGAGATGTTCCTTAAATGTGAGGTAGTGATTTCCCTGTCACTAGAAGCGTTTTCACAAAAGATGTACACTATTTACTGTGGATGTCATAGCCAGGATTCAAAAATATAAACAGAGTTTTAAATGGTTAAGATGATACATTTACATTATGTAAATTTTACCACAATTTTTAAGTCAGGGGGTATAAGAGAAGCTTGAATTTCATTACTCCAGAGGCTATTTCCAACTCAAGAACCTTCCAATAAGACCGCATAAGATATACAATATTATGTTTCCATATAAGTAAAATTAGTGGTTCTCTCCACTTGATATTGCATATAACTGAATCAGAAGGACATTTGGAAGAGAAAAATGTAATCGTTTTCATGATTAGAAACCCAAAAACTAAACATGCCTTCTAAATAACCCCAACTTCCTTCTAAACAATCTATAACCATCATTTTGTCTGTACCCCATGGAACCTATTCTGTTTTCTGCCTGCCTCACCTTTCTGAATGGTGCATTCTATGAATTTACTCCCTATATTGTAAAGTAAAACATTATGTTATTCTATTTGTTCTGAAACTGCTTCTTTTTGACAACTGAGGGAAATTAAAAAGTCATTTCTAGCGTCTCTCTATATATATTGGTTTCTCTACATTAGTGGTCCTCAAACTGTTACCTGGAAACCTGGAAAGTCTTTAAAATGGTGATCCCTAGAATCCACCTCTGACCGATTAAATCAGCCTTTCCTAAGGATCCTGGGTAAGAGTATAAGATTTCCAGATGTTTTTAATGTGCACCGAGAGTTGAGAACCGCTGTTATATCGGTGTATTGTACTCTCTTCCTGTCTCTCTCACTCTGTCATACACAAGGGTAGCTTAAAAACAATAACAGAAGCAGTCAGAGGTTCCCTGCGTGTGACTGATTCCATGCCAGTAACTGAGACACAGGTGCAATCAGAATATTTTAAGTGCCAAAGAGGATAAAGTGGCAATTATTGGTTTCCAAAAGGAGCTTTTCTCCCTCCACGTAAAGAAATGAAAGATAAAGAAATACTACTTTTTCTTAACTAGACTGAAAATATCCTAATTCACAGTTTGGGTATTGTTTGTTATTACCATAAAACACAGTTGAGAAATGAGGAGACGTAAGTTTGGGAAACTCTTCATGTATCACAGTGCCTTGACTGCTGGTGTGTCATATCATAGCACCAAGACTGGTTAGCAACAACAAAAAAATTTTTTTTATATATTGGATGATTTTCATTTTAAGAACTCAGTTATAATTCAATCATTTGAAGTATGTTTTCAAAAATATGCATTTGTCAAATCTATAAAATAAACAATCTAAGAATCTAACAGTAGACCAGGCATGGTGGCTCATGACTGTAATCCTAGCACTCCAGGAGGCCGAGGCAGGTGGATTACCTAAGGTCAGGAGTTCGAGACCAGCTGGCCAACATGGTGAAACCATGTCTCTACTAAAAATACAAAAATTAGCTGGGTATGGTGGCAGACGCCTGTAATCCCTACTCAGGAGGATGAGGCAGGAGAATCTCTTGAACCCAAGGGGAGGAGGTTGCAGTGAACCAAGATTGCACCATTGTACTCCAGCCTGGGTGAAAGAGTGAGACTCCATCTCAAAAAAATAAAATAATAAAAATCTAACAATAGGGGATGGGCCCAACAGATCATGGATTAAAAAATAGATACATATTAAACTGTTGTACAAAATAAAATCAGGTTTCAGGACAGCGTGAATACAATAATCCCATTTTTTAAAAAAATAGATCAAATATAAATGTATTTCATATATATTATATAACTTTCCATATATAGGTAGATATGGATATATACAACATTATGTATACATACGTGGAATGATTTATAATTATATGTATAAGTTTCTATGTGTTTGCTGTTTATCTCAGGGCTTATAACTTTTACTTTTTTTAATATAATAGAGACAGGGTCTCACTGTGTTGTCCAGGCTGGTCTTGAACTCCTGGCCTCAAGCAATCCTCCCACCTCAGCCTCCCAACATGGGATTACAGACATAGCCACCATTGCCTGGCCTTAAAATTTTTACATTTTTGTTTCATTTTTTAATTCTTTTATTTTTATTTTCCATTTTTGTATAATGAACAATGAATTAATTGTGTAATAAAGAAGTAGCAAAAGATTTTATAAATCTATATGGCTTAAAATACTACCAATTTTTCTTATGCTGTAGTTAAAATCCAGAAACCTACAAAGGATTACCTTCAAAGAAGCAGCAAAGCTGCTTTAAATTTTTTTTCCTACACTGTTTTTCTGCCTTTTTCCTCATTCTTTTCAGGAATTAGTATGTATGCCATTTTTAGATGGAACAAATATTTTGTTAGATTATAAGAGATGAATGGGACAGTATGGAAATGTCTGGATTATCCAGTGTCATACTCTATCATTCAATGTGCCATGCCTCAAGTCATCACTAAGATAATCAGAGAGAGGGATTTGGGGGCAGAGGAGAGAGAACTACTGAGTTTATAGTCCAATTCAACCTCTGGAAATCTTAGGTAATTCTCCAAAGTTAATCCAAATTTCACCTACTACTGAAGCCTTCTAGCCAATTCACTAATCTCTCCCTTTTCTAAAGTCTGACAGACTTTTGCCTGCAGAACACATTTAGAATTCAATTCAATCTTTAATTATGTTGATATTTCACTTTTCATATGTATAAAACTGCCCTTTCCAATGAGAATATGAGCAAACTAAGGACATGACTGTATCTCAGCATGTTATACACACAACTGGTGAGTATCTATATTTCATATTCATGAGGGGATAGTGTCTTCACAATGGAGCTTGCTCAGTTGCCCTCAAATCACAAGAGGTTCAAGTTTCTGATAATCTCCAGGCACATGCAGCTAAATCAGTGAGTCTGTTCAATAATCTGTCACAGAAGAATATGCCATAGCATGTTAATTCATTGTTATCTATGATAATTGTGCCTTCATCTGCTTGTACATACATTGCTTAATGAAGTATGAAATGGTTTATTTAGGTAGTACCTATGACAGATGAATTTAGGTCTTCCTCAAATTTGGGGGAATATAAAATCGTTAAATTACTCTTTTTAAAAAAAGAAAAGTTTTTCCTGGTGAAACAGGAATGAAAAATGAGGCCAGGCACAGTGGCTCCCGCCTGTAATCTCAGCATTTTGGTAGGCTGGCCTGGGTAGATCGCCTGAGCTCAAGAGTTTGAGACCAGTCTGGGCAACATGGCAAAACCTCATCTTTACAAAAACTACAAAAATTAGCCGATGGTGGCAGGCACCTGTAGTCCCAGCTACTTGGGAGACTAAGGCAGAAAGATCACTTGGGCCCAGGAGATCAAGACTGCAGTGAGCCATGATAGTGCCACTGCACTCCAGCCAGATCCTGTCTCAAAAAAAAAAAGAAAGAAAGAAAGAAAAAGAACGAAAAATGCTACATCTGTTAGCCAACTCGGAAATTCACACTATGCCTTAATATATTCCCATGAATTTCTGCAGTGGGTAAATCTGCTTAATTTACTTTAACTCAGCATTTTTCAGTGCAATCATTTGTTGAATAGCATTCAATAACATCCTGCAGAACGGACTTTGGGAAATGCTGATTGTGAGATTCAGATTTCCATTTTCTCTTTCTTAAAGGTCATATCAAAATATCCCACTTTATCATTGAGTTATCACCATAAAGTTTGTTAGGATTAATGAAGAGGAACATTAACGTTGTAAGCCTTTGTTGTATTCAGAGTTCTCCTTAAAGATTGTCCATGTGGAAGGTTATCCTTCAGTGTCTGGAGAACCAAATAAACAATCTATATATTTTAAGGTTGTTAGAAACAAGGACGATCATTTAATTTACCAGCGAGACTCCACAGTGCACAGAAGTCTGTCAACTTCCTATTCACTAGTATGTTTCCAAGGGGTTCATTCTCTTTCTCTTAGTTGGACTGTCAGATTACAATGGTAATACTTTAAAATATTCTATCATCACCAAAGGAAGCTGAGGATTATGCAGGGTGAGACTCCTTGACAAAAAAGAATGATGGCAAAGAACACCTATCTTGACAAAGAACAAAACCTTCTAGCTACACTTAAAATATTAAAATCTGGTTTATAGCAGCTTCTGTCCCTCTGTGAAAACAGAGAAAGATGGTGTAAGCGTAGAGCTGGAATAGGGTTCTGGATGCCATAGTAACGGCATCTTCAGTGATGACATTATGTACCACCTCATGCTCTCCTGACTAAATTGCAGCATTATGCCTCAGTATTCACCAACGTAGGACAAAGCCGAGGCATAAAACAGAACAACCACATTAAAGCAGCAATTTACCCACAGGTTGGAGTAGGACACATCAATTGCTTTTATTTTCCTAATAATGTCCTTCGTGCTACCAGGTGTTTCATAAATTGAAAGCACTCTAAAACTAAAACAGAGAACTATAAATTTGTAAATCACAGACCTACATAAAAGCCTCTACTGAAATCTAATTATTTCAGTAAGAAATTCTTGCAGAACTTTTAGTCTATTTAGTAATAGAGATACTAGACCAGAGGCTGAATAACCACTTTAGGAAAACACGGATGAGTGATAGATAAGACCAGAACTTGATGACCTATTAGTACCCTCCTCCCCACATTAAAATGCAAGGCGTCTGTGACACGGTCGCAGTGTTTCACATCAGCTCTGAACAACCTACAAAATAAAGGTAAAAGCAACTTGCCATCTACCCATCAAAATGAAACCCTTTATGGTATTGTAAACTCAAATAGAGAAGCTATTTGCATAGCTAAAACTGTGGGTGCTAATTCCGTTCCGAGGCATACTAATATTCATTCAACAAGCACCTATTCATTGGGAATTTGTTTAATGCATAGCGCTGTAAGAGCTGTGAAAGATATATCTCATTATTATTCACTAAATATTTCTGGCTCCCTGCATTCAGGGTACATGGTGCTCCTCTTTGAAGTTAAGTGTGGACACATGACTAGTTTTGGAATATGTAATATGTACTCATATGAGTACAAAAAGTGGATTACTTCCAAACAGAAGTAATCCAAACAGAAGGTTATGTTTGTTTTGAGATGGAGTCTTGCTCTGTTGCCCAGACTGGAGTGCAGTGGCACAATCTCGGCTCACTGCAACCTCCACCTACCAGGTTTAAGCAATTCTCCTGCCTCAGCTTCCCAAGTAGCTGGGATTATAGGCATGTATGACCATGCCCAGCTAATTTTTGTATTTTTAGTAGAGACAGGGTTTCACCATGTCGGTCAGGCTGGTCTCAAATTCCTGACCTCAAAATCCACCCACCTTGACCTCCTGAAGTGCTGGGATTACAGGCATGAGCCACTGCCCCTGGCCTCCAAGCAGAAGGTTTAAGTGTTAATGTGGCATGGTCCCTCCCCACTGCTTCTGTAATCAAGTTGAATCACTAGAAGTCAGGAGTTCTAGACCAGCCTGACAAACATGATGAAACCCCATCTGTACTAAAAATACAAAAATTACCTGGGTGTCATGGCACATGATTGTAATCCCAGCTACTTGGGAGACTGAGGCAGGAGAATTGCTTGAACCTGGGAGACAGAGGCTGCAGTGAGCCAACATCTCACCTCTGCACTCCAGCCTGGGCAACAGAGCAAGACCCTGTTTAAAAAAAAAAAGAAAATGGGTGCTGCTATAACAGAGGATCCCAATAGAAAAGAATGGAAAAGTAAATAAGTGGGTCATGGATCATCTTTTATGAGCTTTCTCCTGTGGAACTAATTCTAAAATATAGGGGTAAACTATACATCCCAATTAGATCTAGAACACATTGAGAAATGCACTTTGGATGATTATAAAAAGATTTGAGAAAAAAATGGTGATACATGCCTATAGTTAGTTCCAGCTGCTTGGGAGAGTGAGGCACAGGAGGATCACTTGAAACCCAGGAGATTGAGGCTGCATTGAGCTAGAGAGAAAGAAAGAAAGAGAGAAAAGAGATAAGAAAAAATAATAATCTCAGCATATGAGGGGGGCGAAAGAAGATGGCACAGTAGGAGCAAATCAGGATTGCAGCTCTCAGTGAAGATGCAGAGGGTGAGTGCAAGCTGCATTTCCAGACGGATCTTTCTTGCCCACAGAACAGGGAAATTCCCAGGTGTAGGAGAGACACTGGATGCCAGCACAGCTGTTTCGCCTCCTGCGGCCATTTCGGCCGGCACCGCAGCACAGCAGCACTCAGCACAAAACGCACTGGTCTGGGTGCCCTGCTAAACTGGCAATCTGAGATTTGGGAGGGCAGATTAGCATATCCATCTGATGAAATGGGACTTGGACAGTGAGCCAGACCAGGAGATTCCCGGGAAAAGACATTTGAGCCAGCACAGTGGGTCGCTCCACAGGAAATCACACAGATCCCGGTGCCCTATCAGGTGACTGAAACACCTGGGAGAGAGTGAACCATTGAACTTAAAAAACAAAAAAAGAGAGCTCTGAGGCAGGGAGCCAGGTGATCAGGCTCAGTGGGTCCCACCCCCACAGGGACAAACAAAACAGCAATGCTCAGGGCTGAGAGTTTCACTGCAAGCACAGCTGAACCCAGGACGGTGCAGCTTGGTGGAGGAGGGGCGTCCACCATTACTGAGGCATTCCACCCCTACTGAGGTACACTCCCATTGCTGGCGCAGCCTACCATTGCCGAGGCAACCCACCATAACAGAGAGACTCTGCCAGCAGGGCAGAGCCCATGACAGCAGGGCAGAGCCCACGGCAACAAGGCAGAGCCCATGACAGTAGGGCGGAGCCCACGGCAATAGGGCGATCCCCACGGCAGCAGGGAGGAGCCTCAGCAGGCAAATAGTGACTAGACTGCCTCCTAGCTGGGGAGGACAGTGCAACGGATACTCAAAAAGAAAGCCCTAACTCCCTGAGACAGAGAATCTGAGGATAAAAAGGGGTTTTATGAGTTCTGCTGCAGCAGACTTAAATGTACCAGCCTAACAGCGCAGAATGATCAACAGAGCTCACAGCTCAACACTTGAGCTCCTACAGCCCTGAATGAACAACGGAGTTTACAGCTCAGCACTTGAGCTCCTATAAAGTACAGACCACCTCCTCAAACAGCTCCCTGACCCCTGTATATCCAAAGAGTCACCTCAAAAAGGACTGATTGGACTGACATTTGGTGGGCATCATTCTGGGACAGAGATAGCAGAAGAAGAAACTGGTAGCATCCCTCACTGTTCCACAGCTGCTACAGGTGCAGCCCAGACAAGCAGGGCCTGGAGTGGACATCAGCAGTTGTACAGCAGAGGGGCCAGACTGTTAAAAGGAAAACTAAGTCACAGAAATAATTCATCATCAACAATCTGGGCACCCACTCAGAGACCAATTGAAAAGTCAGCAACTACTCAGATGACAGGTGGATAAACCCACAAAGATGGGAAGAAACAAGCACAAAAAGGAAGAAAACACCTAAAACCAAAACACCTCACCCCTACAAAAGACCAGAATCCCTCACCAGCAAGGGAACAAAGCTGGATGGAGAATGAGTGTGATGAAATGCCGGAATCAGACTTCAGAAAGTGGGTAATGAGAAACTTCCTTGAGCTAAAAGAACATGTTCTAAATCAATGCAAAGAAACTAAGAAGCTTGAAAAAAGATTCGAGGAAATGATAACAAGAATGGACAACTTAGGAATATGAATGAATTGAAGGAGCTGAAAAACACAACACGAGAACTTCGTGAAGCATACACAAGTCTCAACAGCCGAATTGACCAAGCAGAAGAAAGAATATCAGAAGTCAAAGATCAGCTCAATGAAATAAAATGAGAAACCAAGATTAGAGAAAAAAGTGCAAAAAGGAATGAAAAGTCTCCAAGAAATGTGGGACTATGTGAAGAGACCTAACCTACGTTTGATAGGTGT
>JAPYYA010002587.1:0-13811 GCA_028533165.1 Leontopithecus rosalia
GCGCTGGGAACCCGCGGCTCCTCCAAACCCCGGTCAGAAGGGGAGCCAGCCCCGCCTACTCAGCTCCGAGAGCTGCCCTGCGGAGGTGCCGCGAAACTTCTGCCCCGCGTGGCTCCTCCACTGGGAATCTTCTGCTCCTGAGCGACCAGAATTTGTCTGAAAGTGTGGCGTCCTCTAGTTCTATGAGCTTTAACTGCGAGCTGCAATCCCGAGATGTTAGCGATCGGCCATCTTGGATCGTTCCCCCGTTTACTGGTTTTTTGAGACAGGATCTCACTCTGTCACCCAGGCTTGAGTGCCGTGGCACCATCATAGCTCACTGCATCCTCAAGCTCCTAGGCTCAAGAGATTCGTCTGCATTAGTCTCCCAAAGTGCTGAGATTACAGGCATGAGCTACTGCACCCAAAGAGCTTTTTCTTTTTTCTTTTTTCTTTTTCTTTGAGATGGAGTCTCGCTCTGTCGCCCACACTGGAGTGCAGTGATGCGATCTCGGCTCACTGCAACCTCCACCTCCCAGGTTCAAGTGATTCTCTTCCTCAGCCTCCCGAGTAGCTGGAATTACAGGCACCCGCCACTATGCCCAGCTAATTTTTGTATTTTTAGTAGAGACAGGGTTTCACCATGTTGGCCAGGCTGGTCTTGAACTCCTGACCTCGTGATCCACCTGCCTCGGCCTCCCAAGGTGCTGGGATTACAGGTGTGAGCCACCTCACCCGGCCAAAGCTTGTTCTTATTGCTCTAAGATCACCAGAAAAATGTTCATATAAGAATCCTTGGCTTTTATCGCAGCCTTAACTGGTTTGAGAATTTGATGAAAATTCTGGACCCCTCCCCAGGACAGATGCCCAACACTGCAATTTCAGGGGCCTCTTTCTCCCATACCCAAGATCAATATAAACTCTTGAAGGAAGTGCTGTCCAATAGAAATACAACATGAGGCCGGGCACGGCGGCTCAGACCTGTAATCCCAGCACTTTAGGGAGCTGAAGAGAGAGGACTGCTTGAACCCAGGAGTTCAAAACCGTGGTAAGACTCTAGCTCTACAAAAAAATTAAAAATTAAGCAGGCACACACCTGTAGTCCCAGCTACTTGAGAGGCTGAGGTGGAAAACTGCTTGATCCTGGGGAGGTTCAGGCTACAATGAGCTGCACTCCAGCCTGGGCAACAGAGCAAGAACCTGTCTAAAAAAAAAAAATGGGGCACAGTGCCTCACACCTGTAATCCCAGCACTTTGGGAGGCTGAGGCGAGCAGATCACCTGAGGTTAGGAGTTCAAGACCAGCCTGGCCAACATGGTGAAACCCCCGTCTCTACTAAAAATACAAAAATTCGTTGGGTGTGGTGGTGCGTGCCTGTGATCCTAGCTACTCGGGAGGCTGAGGTAAGGGAATCACTTGAACCTGGGAGGTGGAGGTTGCAGTGAACCAAGATGACACCACTGTACTCCATCTCAAAAATAAGAAAAGAAATATAATGTGAGCCACATACGTAATTCAAAAATTTCTAGTAGCCCTCTAAGAAAAGTAAAAATTAACAAAGAAAATTTATTTTAAAATACATTTTATTGAGATAGACTTTTTATTAATAAAAAAAGAAAGATATAGGCTGGGCACAGTGGCTCACGCCTGTCATCCTAGCCCTTTGGGAGGCCGAAGCGAGCGGATCACCTGAGGTCAGGAGTTCAAGACCAGCCTGGCCAACGTGGTGAAACCCTGTCTCTATTAAAAACACAAAAATTAGCCAGGCGTGGTGAACGCACCTGTAGTTCTAGCTACTCGGGAGGCTGAGACAGGACAATCGCTTGAACCCGGGAGGCAGAGATTGCACCTTTGCACTCCAGCCTGGGTGACAGAGTGAGACTCAGTCTCAAAAAAAAAAAAAGATATATAAAAGGAAACATTTTATTTACCCAAGTATATTCAAAATATTATTTCCAGATGTAATCAATATAAAATATCTGAGAATGAATTACATTTCTTTTTTGTACTTAGTCGTTGAAATCTAGCGTGTGTTTTGCATTTATAGCACATCTCACTTTGCACCGGCCACATCTCAAGTGCTCAGTGGCTTTGTGTGGTGAGTGGCTACTGTATCGGACAGTGTAGCTCTAAGGTTCCTTCTCAAAGTGTGGTGTTTGCGACAACTTGCAACTTCTGGTTAAAAATAAAGACTCCTGACACCAAGCCTGGAGACTCTGATTCCACAAGTTATCGTGGTAACCACCACCCCAAGGTGAGCTCTATACCCAGCTTAAGTTTGAGTATCACATTTAATTTGATTCACAAGTGGCATAGGTACTTGAAATGGTTTTTAAATTTACTTATACTGTGCCATCTTCTGTTGAAGAAGCTAATGAGAAGCAGAACTAGAAGATGCCTAGAGAGGAAGAGCAAAAGGAAGGGCAGAAGAAGGGGAAGTGAAGAGATGAGGCACCATCAAGACGTAGATGAGGGACAGGCAGACCGGTTCAAGTCTTGGGAGGTGGAAGTGAATTGTTAACAACAATTGTCCTTGGTCAACAGATCACATTCCCACCACCCAATCAGCAAAAGCTACGAATCAGAGCTCCTCTCCCTCCTCCCTCTCCCTCCTCCTCCTCTTTTCCCTGTCCTCTTCCTCCTCCTCCCCCTCCTCCTCCTCCTCCCCCTCCTCCTCCTCTTCCCCTTCTTCCTCCTCCTCTTTTTCCTTTTTTCTTCATCTTCTTCCTTCTTCTTTTGTCTTCTTCCTTATTCTTTATAGACAGAGCAGGGGACCTGGATGACTTCTAAGCATACCACTGGGAAAAGTCCTACCCACTAAAAGAAAAGCTCCTGACCAATATGGCAAAACCTCATCTCTACAAAAAACACAAAAATTAGCTCTGCACGGTGGTGTGCACCAATAGTCCCAGCTGCCAGTGGGGCTGAAGTGGGAGGATTGCTTGAGCCAGGGGAAGCCGAGGCTGCAGTGAGTCGTGATCGCACCCCTGCACTCCAGCCTGGGCAACAAAGGGAGACCCTGTCTTAAAAAAAAGACAAAGTCAAAGAAAAAAAGAACTAACAGATAATGGGCACAGACAAATTCTAGCCATGTGTTCTTTCTACAATAAGGGAAAGTGAAATTTTTAAAAATAATGACATATTACTTTCTAAAACTTAATCATAATAAATTTAAAACATAAAAAGAGGTTTGTTTCCCTAGGAAAAAAGGTAAATAAAGTGAAGGCAGCCTTGTCCTTTGGAGTGTAAGAAAACAAAAACCATATAGGACAAACAATGTGACCTCAAGTACCAGGGATCGAGGTGATGACAGCCGTTGTGGGGTGTGTGTGAGAAAGAGAGAGACAGCGACAGACAGACAGAGATGGCGTGCCCGGAGCTATCTGCCGAGTTTAAGTAGCACATTCAAACTTGGTGACTCAGGCCGGGCGCAGAGGCTCACGCCTGTAATCCTACCTCTTTGGGAGGCTGAGGCAAGTGGATCACTTGAGGTCAGGAGTGTTGGAGACCAGCCTGGCCAACATGGTGAAACCTCTCTACCAAAAAATACGAAAATTAGCTGGGCACAGTGGCATATGCCTGTAGTCCCAGCTACTTGGGAGGCTGAGGCAGGAGAATTGCTTGAACCCGGGGGGCAGAAGTTGCAGTGAGCCGAGATTGCACCACTGCACTCCAGCCTGGGCGACAGAGAGAGACTCCATCTCAAAAATAAATAAATAATAATATATATATATTATATATATATGAAAACCTTGCAGCCTTAAAAGTTTACCTCCTAAATACAGTTTTAATCGTTTACCTCTCCCCTTTTCCCATCCACTTCTACCTTTTCAGTTTCCACAGATTTAAAACAGCTCTCTTGGTATGAGGATGGATTCTGGGAAAGGTGAAATGGGAGAACGGCTGTGGAAAGTTACTAAGCACGAGGCAAGAGGTTCCAGCAAGGGAGTCTTTGTTTAGGATTTGACCTGCTGCATTTCTGAATGTTTTCACTCAGTGTTGGCCCAAAAGCTGATATTTAGAGAATGAGCCCCAGCCATAAAAATTCCCATTTCGCCGGGCGCGGTGGCTCAGGCCTGTAATCCCAGCACTTTGGGAGGCCGAGGCGGGTGGATCACGAGGTCAACAGATCGAGACCATCCTGGTTAACATGGTGAAACCCCGTCTCTACTAAAAATACAAAAAATTAGCTGGGCATGGTGGCGCGTGCCTGTAATCCCAGCTACTCAGGAGGCTGAGGCAGGAGAATTGCCTGAACCCAGGAGGCGGAGGTTGCAGTGAGCCGAGATCGCACCATTGCACTCCAGCCTGGGTAACAAGAGCGAAACTCCATCTTTAAAAAAAAAAAAAAAGAATTCCCATTTCATTTTCTTATCTTGAGACTCCAGCTGTGCCTGGGGACTGACACATATTAGGTTTATCTTTCAGGCTCTCCTGATCTAAATAAAAGGAAGAAGACTGACTCCTTGGGGCACACAGATCTGAATGAGACATGGCTGCTTTCCCAGCCATAAGAGAAATAAACTCATCATCAGTTTTTTCTATAGTATATGCAGTTTACAATATACTTTACTGTATTTTATTAAATAATAGCCCGAGGTCAACATTATTTTGGTCTTCCTTTTGCATGCAAGGACCCACGCTCAGAGAGGTTAGGTAATTGGAACTGGCTTTGAACCCAAGGAGTTGGATTGGCCTATGTAATGCTCCCCCAGTGAACCCACTGCCCAGGCCACCACCCCAAGCCCGTTCACAGGCGCTTACCTGTAATTCTCCCCAGCCGTCCATCATACATCTCTCCAACAAACCCAGCTATATGGGCGCCTAGACTTACTCCGATCATGTAAATGTCATCAAGAGAAGCTCCTTCTGCCTGGAATTTCAAAAGGTCCATCATTATAAATCACAAGGGGTCAAGGAATTAACAACATTTGTAGGAATTTTCTGGCTGTTGACTTTGGAGAAATATTTCTTTTTCTTTTTCTTTTTCTTTCTTTTCTTTTCTTTTTTTTTTTTTTTGAGTCAGAGTTTTGTTCTTGCTGCCCAGGCTGGAGTGCAGTGCCATGATCTTGGCTCACCGCAACCTCTACCTCCCGGGTTCAAGCAATTCTTAGAGAAGTATTTCTGTAGACCGGGTGCGGTGGCTCACGCCTGTAATCCCAGCACTTTGGGAGGCCGAGGCGGGTGGATCACCTGAAGTCGGGAGTTCAAGACCACCTTGGAGAAACCCCGTCTCTATTAAAAATACAAACTTAGCCAGACGTGATGGTGCATGCCTGTAATCCCAGATACTCAGAAGGCTGAGGCAGGAGAATCACTTGAACCCGAGAGGTGGAGGTTGCAATGAGTCGAGATCTGCCATTGCGCTCCAGCCCGGGCAACGAGAGTGAAACTCTGTCTTTAAAAAAAAAAGTCTACCCAACTCCAAATCCGTGCCTTAATCTTTATGCCATGGTGTCTCCAGTCATGCCTGTGCTAGAAACCAGGCCAAGATGTCTTTGGAACCTTCCAGATTGGGGAGAGGGACAACAGCACATTTTTACTAACTCCCTTATCTTCATACTGGCTCAGTTAATGAAGTTACCATGGAGAGGGAATGAAAGAAATTGGGGTGAAGGTGGAACACTCTGTCCACAGGCCGCTGGGACAGCTTGTCATGAGTCATTTTAATATTCCCCTTCCCAGGGCTGTGGCTTAGTGGAAAGCTCATGTAACTCATGTCACCCCAGCCACAAAAGGGCCACCAGGTCTGACTCTCCCTGAAATTGTACTGATTTTATGTTACTTTTTTGTCGTTGTTAAAAGGGGCGATTCATGAGGTAGATCACTAAATAAAATTTAGTGTTGAATGTTTGCAAATCTTCTAAAAATGTAAATCATCTCATCAGACCATGTTTTGGATCATCTGGAACTTCTAGCAAAAGGAACATGTTAGACGTTGAGGAAGCTCTCGGCATTTAAACCAAGAAACCCCTGGACAGAACCTCTTCTACCTATAAGACATCTTTACATGAGCTAGAAAAAGATGCCCTCCCTCAAGACACTTTGCCGTCATCTGCTGGAAATTTATCATAATAAATAGATAAATCTACAATGTCACAATGACAAGGGTGCACAGCCTGCACAAACATACCTATGAGCCTCTCATCCCACCTTCCCGGGGCTTATTCACATTTGCAGAATGTTGCAAAATAGGCCTCTTGTTCACTGTAGCTATCTCTTGGCTTTAAGCCTCCAGATAATGGGTCAGTTTCAACCTGTCCCTGAATCATCTAAGAGAATCTCTTACCAACATCCGGTCAATGAATTCCTTCAAGACGGTGGCTACTTTTCCGGTCTTACTAGAGGCATGGTTGTATATTACAGTTGTAGCTCCTCGATTCCAATCCACAATAACTACATTCATGTCTTCCACAGAGAGCAAAGCCTTTACCAAGTCCTCCAGCCAAACGGGAGGGGAGCCTGTTGGCCTGAATCCATGAACAATGAAGGTGGTTTTCTTGGTCACATTCAAGTTCTCAAAGGCTGAGGCGTTGATGGTCTGTGCGCAAGTCGGATTTCTCCTTGTGTAGAGCATCAGCCTCACGTTCAGTCCCGTACCAACTAATGCACTGTGAAAGCTCAGCCTGGTGAATGAAGGACATGTTTCTCCTGTGTCTGAAAATAAAAATTAGATGGCATCACGACAGGTCTTTCCTTAGTTGGGCATCAAGCAAGAGTGTTGTCCTAGGCCAGGTGCACCGGCTTACGCCTATAATCCCAGAACTTTGGGAGGCGGAGGTGGGCGGATCACCTGAGGTCAAGAGCTCGAGACCAGCCTGGCCAACGTGGTGAAACCCCATACAAAAATTAGCTGGGTGTCGTAGCAGGCGCCTGTAATCCCAGCTACTTGGGAGGCTGAGGCAGGAGAATTGCTTGGAATTGCTTGAATCTGGGAGGCAGAGATTGCAGTAAGCTGAGACTGTGCCATTGCTCTCTAGCCTGGGCAATACGGAGAGACTCCATCTCAAAAAAAAAAAAAAAATGCTGACCTGGATTTGTAGGAGTTCTTCTTATGTTCCTGATAGGACCTGGCTAAGGGCTGGATCCAGTTGAATGATTTTGCAAAATCATATATACATATTTTGAGACAGGTTTTCACTCTCACCCAGGCTGGAGTGTGGTGGCGTAATATCAGCTCACTATAACCTCCTCTTCCCAGGCTCAAGCAATTCTCCCACCTCAGCCTCCCTGAGCAGCTGCGACTATAGGCACACGCCATCAAGCCTGGCTAATCTTTTTACTTTTTGGTAGAGATGGGGTTTCACCATGTTGGCCAGGCTGGTCTCAAACTCTTTTGACCTCAAGTGATCCATTTGTCTCGGCCTCCCAAAGTGGTAGCGTTACAGGCCTGAACCACCACATCTGGCTGCAAAATCATATTTGTTTTTGTGGGGAGGGGTTTTTTGAGACAGAGTCTTACTCTATCACCCAGGCTGGAGTGCAGTGGTGCAATCTTGGCTCACTGCAAACTCTGCCTCCTGGGTTCAAGCGATTCTCATGCCTCAGCCTCCCAAGTAGCTGGGATTACAGGCACCCCACCACAATGCCTGGCTAATTTTTGTATTTTTAGAAGAGATGAGGCTTTACCATGCTGGCCAGGCTGGTCTCAAACTCCTGATCTCAGGTGATTCACCCGCCTCAGCCTCCCAAGGTGCTGGGATTACAGGCATGGGCCACTGTGCCCAGCCCATGAAATCACATTTGATCCAGAGCTTCTAAGTAGTGACCTCTTGTTTCACCAGGAAATCGTTCTTCCAAATCCTACCCTCCTCCAAGGTTTAACCCAAAAGCTACCTCAAAGCAGCCTTCTCTGACCCTCCCAGCCAAAAACACCATCCTTCACCCCAGAACTCCCCAAACTCCCTTTGTGTACCTCATTGACGTCACAATGAAAACCCACGTCAGGCATGCATTATAGGTATCTATGTACACGTGTGTCTATCCTGCTGGAACACAATCTCTTTGAAATGGCGTCTCATTACTTGTATATTCCTCACAGTGCCCAACATGTGGCAGAGGACTCAACAACTGATGTGGAACAGCAAGTAATCCCCAGCTCCAAGTGGAAGACTATGAATGTCTCCTGTGAGATACTCAGGAGAAGAGGCAAGCCACTACAGATGGCCATTCTTGGGGGAACAGAAAGGGAAGACTATTAATATGCAATGGGCCAACAGAAGAAAAGAGTGCCTGGGAAACATCTGTCCGACTCCCTCCAGTAGGAATTCAGGAAGCATTTGCTCTGGGTCCCTGTTCTCAATGACTCTTCATTTGCACATCCAGGAATTATTCTCCTTCATTCTAAGCCTCAGAGTAGCCTTCGCCCACCCATCTTTAATAACCTGGGTCTGTTTATGTCTGCATTTATTGAAACCTTTCACAAAGGCTCTGGTACTCAGGAGTGAGTGAAGTTTTATAATAGAATGAGCATAAAACCATCCTCCCAAATAAATAGGTAAATAAAAGTTAAATGACTTATTAAAAAATTTACATGAGGCTAGATGTTACTTGGTGGTTGTACTTAAACTGATGATTTTTTTTTTCTTTTTTGAGACGGAGTTTCGCTCTTGTTACCCAGGCCGAAGTACAATGACGCGATCTCGGCTCACCAAAACCTCCGCCTCCTGGGTTCAGACAATTCTCCTGCCTCAGCCTCCCGAGTAGCTGGGATTACAGGCATGCGCCACCATGCCCAGCTAATTTTTTGTGTTTGGAGTAGAGACGGGGTTTCACCATGTTGACCAGCATGGTCTCGATCTCTGTACCTCGTGATCCACCTGCCTTGGCCTCCCAAAGTGCTGGGATTACAGGCGTTGAGCCACCGCGCCCGGCCAACTGATGATTTTTATTGTTACTTCACAATTAGTGAAATTTGTTCCCGGAAAAACACCATCTGTAGGATTTCTGCTTTCATGAAGTTAAAGACACTTATTTAGGACTAAACGCTTGCCTATTTATTTGTTTATTTGAGACAGTGTCTCGCTCTGTCACCCAGGCTATAGTGCAGGGGTGTAACCTCTACTCACTGCAAACTCCGCCTCTGGGATTCAAACGATTCTCCTGCCTCAGTCTCCCAAGTAGCTGAAACTGCAGGCGCCTGCCACCATGCCTGGCTAATTTTTGTATTTTTAGTAGAGACAGAGTTTTGTCATGTTGGCCAAGATGGTCTCGAACTCCTGACCTCAGGTGATCCATTCGCCTCAGCCTCCCAGAGTGCTGGGATTACAGGTGTGAACTATCATGCCCAGCCAAGCTTTCCTTTTTTTTAAGACAGAGTCTCACGCTGTTGCCAAGCTGGAGTGCAGAGGCTCTATCCCAGCTCACCGCAACCTCCGCATCCCAGGTTCAAGTGATTCTCCTGTCTCAGCCTCCCGAGTAGCTGGGATTACAGGCACCTGCCATCACACCTGGCTAATTTTTGCATTTTTAGTAGAGACAGGGTTTCCCTATATTGGCCAGGCTGGTCTTGAACTCCTGACCTCACGATCTGCCCTCCTCGACCTCCCAAGTGCTGGGATTACAGGCATGAGCCACCGAGCCCAGCCAAGCTTTCCATTTTAAATAATTTTTCTTGGTATCTGAAAATTATCTGCATCCTCGATTTAGTGCTCAAAACTGCTGTTATTCAGGTAGACAATCACTCAGCGAGACTCTATCTCTTTAAAAAAAAAACGTTAAGGAGGCTTTGAAATCCCTCATCCTAGAAAAGAGGTGGTTAATGCTGAGCCCCAAATGCACACATTTCTCCTTTTACTCTGCTGCATCAAGTAGCACATGTGGTGAGGCATGCTCTCCAAGTCAATATTTTCTCCATCCATCGGCCTCTTTCATTTGCTCTTCCTTTAAGTTGCATGCTCCTGGGAACATGGACTTGCTCAGTTGTTTGTAGAGCAAGTCCTAGAGCACAGAGTTGCTTGTTTAATTAGTCATCTTATTGAACAGGAGGTGTCTTGGGGTAGGGCTGAGCCTCTCCTTCTTAGCTATCAGTAAAGCCTGGTTTTGTTCCTGGTTGTGCAACTGACTCACCAGGTGGCCTGGGGAAATTGTGTCATCTTTCACTTGCCACCTATCTGCCCAAGAGAGGAATGCCGGGGAAATTAATTTGGAATGAGATCATACTTGAGAAGACAGAGATTCCTTTCCCAAGAAGAGGGCTGTTTGTCTGGTTTTGTATTTCGTTTTTTGTTTTGAGACAGGGTCTTGCTCTATCACCCAGGCTGGAATGCAGTAGCGTGATCTTGGCTCACACAACCTCTGTTTCCTGGGCTCAAGCAATCCTCCCACCTCAACCTCCCAAGGGGAACTACAGGCGCACACCACCATGCCTGGCTTTTTGTATTTTTTGTAAAGACAGGCTTTTGCTATGTTGTCCAGGCTAGTCTTGAACTTCTGGGCTCAAGCAATCCACTTGCCTCGGCCTCCCAGAATGCTGGGATTACAGCATGAGCCCACGCTCAGCCCTTTTTTTTGAGGCGAAGTCTCATTCTGTCTCCCAGGCTGGAGTGCAGTGGCGCGATCTTGGCTCACTGCAACCTCTGCCTCCTGGGTTCAAGCAATTCTCCTGCCTCAGCCTCCTGAGTAGCTGGGATCACAGGCGTGTGCCACCACACCCAGCTGATATTTTGTATTTTTAGTAGAGACAGGGTTTCATCGTGTTAGCCAGGATGGTCTCAATTTCCTGACCTGGTGATCCGCCTGTCTCAGCCTCCCAAAGTGCTGGAATTACAGGCGGAAGCCACCGTGCCTGGCTCTTTTTTTTTAAAGTCTTATTTTTGTAATGTCACTGTCCCCTGGAGAAGTCCATTGTAAGTACCGAGTGAAATAGATTTCCTTGTTCCTCTAAATACTACATATTATAAGACCTTTACATATATTATTTCTCATCCTCAGAGAATATGTGCTATTCTTCCCAAAAGAGTCTACTCTATCCTAGATTCTATGTCAGGTGGCATTTTAGAGGGAGAATTAGGCAGTAATGAAATAATACACACAAATAAGTATAAAACTACTACCTGTGATATGCGCCATGTAAAAGATAGAGTGTAAGATGAGAAATCAAAAAGGGAGCCTGGTCCGCTCTGGGGATCAGGAGGCTTCTTTCTCTTGCATCATCTAAAAATAACAAGTATCTAAATGCCAACAAAGGGGGGTTCTTTTTAAATAATCAAAGCATAACATCAGAGTATGATAACATCACAGTCAGGCAAATTCAAGTCACCCAAACTATTAAGCTTTATTTCTGTAGATTTTTTCTTTTATTACCTACACTTAATGTTTCAGTTGTTATGTCCTTTTTATTTTTAATATACCCCTTTTACTTTAAATTCCACCAGATGATATTTTTATCATAACTGGGCTCTCTTCTTCTTAGCATTTGCCTACCATTTCTTTATCCTTTTTATCTTCTGAATCCCTTTATTTTGCAGATCTTTTATGTAGGATCAAATTGGGTTTTATGACCTACTCTGAGATCCTTTAAAAAAAAAAGATAAATGAGTGTATCCCATTGACACTTATTGGCATAACATATACTTGGATGGTGCCCATAGAAGTGCCTAAGACCTGCCTTTCAGAGAAACTTCTGAAGGAAGCACAGCTGAATTGGCCGATAGCCTCCAGCTGCCACACAGCATTTACATGAAGCCAGGGCCCCCCAGGCTCCTCCCCACCAATCACTGCGCCAGGCCAGGCCGGTCATTCCTGTCCCATGTGGCACTCTCTAACTGGAAACTTTGGCTCAAGAATTCCCCATCAGTGTGGCTGAAATATTCTCAGAACTGTGCTGCGGTCTGAGACTCTTCCCACCCAACTCTTCCTGTCTCCTCTCCTTTCTCAGGTGCCAGACTAGCTGCATCATGGTGTGAAGCCTCCCTCTTCCTTTTCCCACTCCCTCCTCCTTTATCCTTCACACTCTCTGAAATAGATCCATCCCTGTCTTCTCAGAGGTCCCACATGGACATGACGGGATTGAATACTGTAATGCTATATTTTCCGGAGTTAGTGCCTTCTAGGTTCACTACCTTTTGCTTTATGGATTGTCCTCTTCTTTTTTATTGTTGTTTTCTGGGGGGTTCTTTTGTATATATGTGTTATTTCTCATACTGGGAAGTTATAGCTTGCTTTGATTGTTCTGGTAAACACCTTGATAACTCTATATGAAATGTTGAAGGCCGGGCGCAGTGGCTCACTCCTGTAATTCCAGCACTTTGGGAGGCCGAGGCGGGTGGATCACCTGAGGTCAGGAGTTTGAGACCAGCCTGACCAATGTAGTGAAACCCTGTCTCTAATAAAACTACAAAACTTAGCTGGGTGTGGTGGCACATGCTTGTAGTCCCATCTACTCAGGAGGCTGAGACAGGAGAATTGCTTGAACCAGGGAGGCAGAGGTTCCAGTGGCCAAGATCGCGCAACTGCACTCTAGCCTGGGCAACAGAGCAAGACTCTCTCTCAAAGAACAAAAACAAAACAAAACGAAAAAGAAATAGTTAAAATCCTTTTTCATGGACTATAGACGTGTGGGCTATATGCCAGAAGTAGACTACATGTAGAACTGTTCCAGACTGAAATATATCCATCCAAACTTAATCACTGGCCAAGGTGCAACTCCTGGCGAGGACTCCTGGGCATCTGGAAACTGCATTTCCGACTCATGGAGTGCACTGCCAACTTCTGCTATGGGCTCTGCTGCCGATCTTTGTCAGACAGCTCTTTCCCGCCTCTAGTCCTGGCGTTAGTAGCTTGAGACAATACCTAATGATTCTTTGTTATAGGTGACCGGGATGCTAACACACTTAATACTTCTCCCTGCTAACTGGACTTCTCTCTCCTGAGTTTTATTAGTTATAAAATTATTTTTAGCTCAACTGGTGATGCCTTGTACAGTTTCAAAATAAATATTTAAGCCTCTGTGTATGGATGTGTCAGTCACAGAGTTTCTGATCTATTTACTATATCGGTTCTATCAACTCATTCTCTACCAAGAAAAATGAGAAAGTTAACACACCTATATTGCCTCTCCAGTCCTCCTTGAGCCTTCCTTCTGAATATACACATATACTCCTGGAATCATACACTCTTCCCATTGTCAAATACAGTCGATTCTCATTATTTCTGGATTTTTCTTTTTCTTTCTTTTCTTTTCTTTTTTTTTTTTTTTTGAGATAGAGTTTCACTCTTGTTGCTCAGGCTGGAGTGCAATGGCGCGATCTCGGCTCACCGCAACCTCCGCCTCCTGGGTTCAGGCAATTCTCCTGCCTCAGCCTCCTGAATAGCTGGGATTACAGGCACGCGCCACCATGCCCAGCTAATTTTTTTTTTTGTATTTTTAGTAGAGACGGGGTTTCACCATGTTGACCAGGATGGTCTTGATCTCTTGACCTCGTGATCCACCCGCCTCGGCCTCCCAAAGTGCTGGGATTACAAGCTTGAGCCACTGCGCCCAGCCCAATTTTTGTATTTTTAGTAGAGACGGGGTTTCACCATGTCGGCCAAGCTGGTCGCAAACTCCTGACCTCAAGTGTTGCACCCACCTCAGCTTCCCAAAGTGCTGGGATTACAGGCTTGAGCCACTGCACCCAGCTCTTTTTCTTTCTTTCTTTTCTTTTTTTTTTTTTTTTTTTTGAGACGGAGTTTCGCTCTTGTTACCCAGGCTGGAGTGCAATGGCCCGATCTCGGCTCACCGCAACCTCCGCCTCCTGGGTTCAGGCAATTCTCCTGCCTCAGCCTCCCGAGTAGCTGGGATTACAGGCACGCGCCACCGGGCCCAGCTAATTTTTTGTATCTTTAGTAGA
>JAPYYA010002588.1:0-13810 GCA_028533165.1 Leontopithecus rosalia
AAGAATATCCCCAGCAAGACAAAACAAAATTACAGGAAAAGGAATTCAAGGCAAGGTAAAACAAGGAAAATCAGGCCGATTCCATGTAAGGAAATTAGAGGAAAAGAAAGGCAATATAAAGCATGGAAATTTCAAGTAAGGCAATTCGATGCAAGGCAAGGCAGGGAAATTCCAAGCAAGGCAATTCCAGGCAAGGCAAGGTAAGGCAGAAAACATCAATTACAGGTAAGACGATTTTAGGCAAAGCAAGGCAAGGCAATTCCTAGCAAGGCAAGACAAGACAAGACAAGGTAATTCCACACAAGAAAATTCCAGGCAGGGCAATTCCAGGCAAGGCAATTCCATGCAAGGTAACGAAAGTCAAGGCAAGGCAAATTCAGGCAAAACAGGAAATACAGGGCAAGGTAATTTCAGGCTAGTCAAATCCTGGCAATGCAAGTCCAGGTAAGCCAATTGCTGGAACAGCAATTCCATGCGAGGAAAGGCAAGACAAGGCAGGGAAAGTTATATCCAGGCAAAGCAGTTCCAGCTAAGGCAAGGCAAGACAATTCCAGGCAAGGCAATTCTAGGCAAGGAAAAGCAAGGTAATTCTAGGCAAAGTAATGTCAGGCGAGGAAAGGAAAGAAAAGGCAAGACAATTCAAAGCAAGGCAATTGCAGTCAAGGCAAGGCAAGACACAGCAATTCCATGCAAGGCTATTCTAGAAAAGGCAAGGCAGGGCAATTCCAGGCAAGGAGAAACAAGGCAATGCAATGCAATTCCAGGCATGGCAATTTCAAGTAAGGCAAATCAAGACAATTCCAGGCACGGCAATTCCAGGCAAAACAATTCTAGGTAAGGCAAGGTAAAACAAGGCAAAGCAAGGCAAGGAAAGGCAAAGCAATTACACGCAAGAAAATTTCGGGCAAGGCAACTCAATGCAAGGCAATTCCAGGCAAGTAAATTTCAGGCAATTGTAGGCAAGGAAATTGCAGGCAAGGCAAATCCAGTCAAGGCAGGCAAGGCAAGTAAATTCCAGGCAAGTCAAGGCAAGGCAGAGCAATTCCAGACAACAGAAGCAAGGCAAGACAACTCTAAGGAAGGCAGTTTCAGGGAAGGCAAGGCAAGCCAAAGGAAGGCAATTCCAGACAGGGCAATTTTAGGTTAGGCAAGAAAAAGCAATGCAAAAATTCCCAGCAAGTCAAAAAAATTTTAGGCAAGGCAAAACAAGGCACGGCAGGCCAATTCCAGGCAAGGCAATTTGAGGTAAGGAAAGGAAAAACAAACAGGGCAATTCCAGGCAAGGAAAGGCAAGGAAATTCTAAGCAAGGCAATTCGATGCAAGGCAAGTCAGGGCAGAAAAGGTCGATTCTAGGCAAGGCGATTTTATGGAAGGCAAGACAAGATGATGCAACACAATTCCAGACAAGAAAATTTCAGGCAAGGCAAAGAAAGGCAATTTCAGGCAAGGCAATTGCAGGCAAGGCAAGGTAAGGCAAGGCAATGCAATTCTATGCAAGGCAATTCCAGGCAAGTCAAGGCAATGCAAGGTAAGACTATTTCAGGCAAGGAAATTCCTGGCAATGCAAGGCAAGACAATTCTTGGCAAGGCAATTGCTGGAAAGGCAATTATAGGCAAGGCAAGGCAAGATAAAACATGGAAAGGTATTTCTGGGCAAGGCAATTCCAGCTAAGCCAACGCAAGACAATTACAGGCAAGGCAATTTTAGTCAAGTCAAGGCAACGCAAGGCAAGGCAATTCTAGGCAATGCAATTCCAGGCCATGAAAGGCAAGGCAAGGTAATTCAAAGCAAGGCAATTGCAGTAAAGGCAAGGCAAGATAAGACAATTCCACCCAAGGCTATTCCAAGGAAGGCAAGTCAAGGTAATTCCAGGCAAGGAAAAGCAAGGCAAGCCAAGGCAATGAAATTCAAGGCAATTTCAAGGAAGAAAATGTTAGGCAAGGAAAGGCAAGTCAATTCGAGGCAAGGCAATTCTAGGCAAGGCAACTTCAGTCGAGGAAAATCAAGGCAAGGCAATTCGAAGCAAGTCAAGTGCAGTCAAAGAAAGGCAAGACAAGGCAATTCCATGCAAGGCTATTCCAGGGACGGCAAGGCAGGGCAATTCCAGGCATGGAAAACAAGGCAATGCAAGGTAATTCCAGGCAAGGCAATTCCAGGTATGGCAAGGCAAGAGAATGCGAGGCAAAACAATTCTAGGCAAGGCAATCCCAGGAAACGCAAGGCAAGACAACCCAGTGGCAGGCAAGGTAATTCCAGGCAAGACAAGCAAGGGAAGTCAAGGCAAGGCAAGACAATGCAATTCTAAGCAAGGCAATTGCAGGAAAGGCAATTTAAGGCAAGGCAAGGCAAGACAAGGCAGAGTCAGGCAATTCCAGGCAAGGCAATTTTAGGTAAGGCAAGGCCAGGCAATTCTAGGTAAAGAAACTCCAGGCAATGCAAGGCAGGGCAATAACAGGAAAGGCAATTGCCAGAAAGGCAATTCCCGAAAAATTAAGGCAAGATAAGGCAGGAAAATGCAAACCTAGCAAGGCAATTTCCATTAAGATATGGCAACGCAAGGCAAGGCAATTCCAGGAAAGACAATTTTTGACAATGCAAGGCAGGGCAATTATTGGCAAGGCAATTGCCAGAAAGGCAATTCCAGAAAAGGCAAGGCAAGGCAATGCAGAAAAAGGCAATTCCAGGCAAGGCAACTCCAGCTAAGTCAAAGCAAGGCAATTGCAGGCAAGGCAATTTCAGTCAATGCAAGTCAATGCAACACAAGGGAAGGCAATTCTTGGCAAGACTATTCCAGGCGAGAATAGCCAATGCAAGGCAATTCGAAACAAGGCAATTCCAGTCAAAACAAGCGAAGACAAGGAAATTCAAGGTAACGCTATTTCAGGAAAGGTAAGGCAGGGCAATTTCAGGCAAGAAAAAGCAAGGCAAGTCAAGCCAATGCAATGCAAGGCAATTACAAGCAAGATAATTCAAATCAAGGCAAGGCAATCAATTCCAGGCAAGGCAAATCTTGGATAGGCAAGGCAAGGAAAAGGGAAAGCAGCACATTTCTAAGCAAGGCAATTCCAGGAAAGGCAGGGCAAGGCAATGTAGGGCAATTTTGAGCAAGCCTCTTTTAGGCAAGGCATGGTAACACAAGGCAATTTCAGGAAAGTCAATTTTAGGCATGGCAAGGCAACGCAAGGCAAGGCAACGCAAGTCAAGGCAAGGCAAGGCAAAAAGAGGCAATTCTAGGCAAGGCAAGGCAAAGCAATTACAGGCTAGGCAATTTTAGGCAAGACAACTCAAGGCCAGCCAAGACGATTTCAGGAAAGAAAATTCCAGGCAAGGCAATCCCAAGCAAGAAGAAAGGCAAGGCAATGTGAGGAAATTGCGGGAATGTCAATTCCAGATAAAGAAAGGCAAGAAAAATATAGGCAAAGCAAGGCAAGGCAAAACAATTTCAGGCGAGACAATTGTAGGAAAGGCAATTCCAGGCAAGGCAATTTCAGGCAAGACAATTTCAGGCAAGGCAAGGCAAGGCAAGGCAAGGCAAAGCAAGGCAACGCAAGGCAAGGCAAGGCAAGGCAAGGCAAGGCAAGGCAATTCCAGGCAAAGCAAGGCAAGGTAAGACAAGGCAAATCCAGGCAAGATAAGGCAAGGCAAAACAATTCCAGACAAGGTAATTTCAGGTGAGGCAAGGAAAGGCAATTTGAGGCAAGGCAATTCCAGGGAAAGCAATGTAAGGCAAGTCAATGCAATTCTATGCAAGGCAATTTCAGGCAAGGAAAGGCAATTCTAGGCAAGGCAATTCCAGTCAAGGCAAGATAAGGGAGCACAAGGCAAAGCAATTCTAGGCAAGGTAATTAGAAGCGAGGAAAGGCAAGGCAAGGTAATTCAAAACAAGGCAACTCCACGCAAGTCAAGGCACAAAAAGGCAAGACAAGGCAATTCCATGCAAGGCTATTCCAGAGAAATCAAGGAAGGGCAATTCCAGACAAGAAAAAGCAAGGCAAGACAAGGCAATGCAAGGCAAGGCAATTTCAAGCAAGGAAATTTCAGGCAAGGCAGTTTTAGTCTAGAAAAGGAAATGCAAGGGAAAGCAGTGCAATTCTAGGCAAGGCAATTTCAGGCAAGTCAGGGCAAGGCAATGTAGGGCAATTCCAGGCAAGGCTCTTTTAGGCAAGTCAAGGCAATACAAGACAATTTTAGCAAAGTCAATTTTAGCACAACAAAGCAAGGCAAGGCAAGGCAAGGCAATAAGAGTCCATTCCAGGCAAGGCAATTCCAGGCAAGGCAAGGCAAAGCAAGGCAATTTTAGGCTAGTCAATTTCAGGCAACGCAAAGCAACAAAAGACAAGGAAAGGGAAGGCAATTTTATGCAAGAACATTTTTGGCAAGAAAATTTCAGGCAAGGCAATCCCACACAAAGAAAGGCAAGGCAATGCAAGGCAATTTTGGGAAAGTCAATTCCAGGCAATGAAAGGCACGGCAATTCCAGGCAAGGCAAGGCAAGGCAGTGCAATTCCAGGCAGAAAAATTTCAGTCAAGAAAATGCAAGGCAGGTCAGAACCGGGCAAGACAAGGCAAGACAATTATAGGCAATGCAACTCCAGACAAAGCAAGGCAAGCCAAGGCAAGGCAATTCTATGAAGGGAAATTTCAGGCTCAGCAAAGCAAGACAACGCAAAAACATTCTGGGCAAGGCAATACAATACCAGGCAAGGCAAGGAAAGACAAGGTAAAAAAAGACAAGACAAGGAAAGGCAAGGAAATTCCAGACTAAGCAATTTCAGGCAAGGCAATTCTAGGCAGGACAAGGCAAGCAAAGCAAATCAAAGCAAGGCAGTTCCAGGCAAGGCAAGACAAGGCAAGGCAATTTCAGGCTTGGCAATTCCAGGAAATGCAAGGCAAGACAAGGCAATTTTAGGCAAGGCAATTCCACGTATTGTAAGGCAGGGCAATTCCAAGAAAGTCAAATCCAGGCAAGGCAAGGCAATTTCATGCAAGGCAACTCCAGGCAAGGCAAGGTAAGGTAATTCCAAACCAGGCAATTTCAGGCAAAGCAAGGCAAGGTAAGGCAAGAAAATTTCAGGAAAGGCAATTCCAGATAAGGCAAGGAAATTCAAGGCAATTCCAGGCAAGGCAAGACAAGTTGAGGCAAGTTAAGGCAATTCCAGGCAAGAAAATTTCTGCCAAGGCAAGTCAATGCAACTCAGTTCCAGGCAAGAAACTTTCAGGCAAGGAAATTAAAAGCATGGCAAATCAAGGCAAGGCACGGAAAGGCAAAACAATTCCAGGCAAGGCCAGGCAAGGCAAGGCAAGGAAACTCAAAGCAAGCCAATTCTAGGAAAGGCAATTCCAGGCAAGGAAAGGCATGGAAAGGCAATTCTAAACAAGGTAACTCCAGTCAATGCAAGGGAAGACAAGGCAATTCCTGGCAAGGCTATTCCAGGGAAGGCAAGACAGGACAATTTCAGGGTAGGAAAATCAAGACAAGGGAAGGCAAGGCAAGGCAATGCAAGGGAATTCCAAGCATAAAAATTCCAGGCAAGGCAAGGCAAGGCAATTTCAGGCAAGGCAATTCTAGGCTAGGCTAGGCAAGGCAAGGCAGTGCAATTGTAGGCAAGGAAATTCCAGGCAACGTTAGGCAAGGCAATGTAGGCCAATTACAGGCAAGGCTCTTTTAGGCAAGGCAGGCAAGGCGATACAAGGCAATTTCAGGAAAGTCAATTTTAGGCACGGCAAGGCAATGTAAGGCAAGGCAAGGCAAGGCAAGGGAAAACGGCAATTCCAGAAATGGTAATTTTACGAAAAGCAAGACAAGGCAATTTCAGGCTAGGCAACTCCAGGCAAGGCAAGGCAAGGCAAGGCAAGACAAGGCAACCCAAGGCAAGTCAAGGCAATTCCAGGAAGGACAATTCCGGGCAAGGCAATCCCATGCACGGTAAGGTAAGGCAATGCAAAACAATTGCGAGAACATGAATTCCAGGCAAGGAAAGTTAAGACAAATTCAGCCAAGGCAAAGCAAGGCAATTCCAGGCAAGACAACTGCAGGTAAGGCAAGAGAAGTCAATTCCAGGAAAGGCAATTCCAGGGAAGGCAATTCTAGGCAAGGCAAGGCAAGCCAAGGCAAGGCAAGGCAAAGAAGGCAAGGCAAGGCACCCCAATTCCAAGCGAGGCAATTTCAGGCAAGGCAGGGCAAGTGTATATGCAGTAATTCCAGGCAAGTCTCTTTTATTCAAGGCAAGGCAATGCAAGACAATTTCAGGAATGTCAATCTTAGGCACAGCAAGGCAAGGCAAGGCAATGCAATTCCAGGAAAGGCAAGGTAAGGCAGGGCAATTCCAGGCAGTGCAATCTTAGGCAAGACAAGACAAGGCAGAGCAATTGCAGTCGAGGCCACTCGAGACAAGGCAAGGCAAGGCAAGGCAATTTTAGGCAAGGCAATTTCAGGCAAGGCAAGGCAAGCCAAGGCAAAGCAAGCAATTCCGGACAGGGCAATTCCAGGTTAGGCAAGGCAAGGAAATGCCAGAAAACTCCTGGCAGGGAAAGAACATTTCAGGCACGGCAATTTCAGCGAAGGCAAAACATGGCAATTCCAGGCAAGCCCGTTCCAGAAAATGCAAAACAATGAAAGGCCAATTCCAGGCAAGGCAATTCGAGGTAATGAAAGGCACGGCAAAGCAGGGCAACTTTAGACAAGGCAATTCGAGGCAAGGCAAGGAAGGGAAATTCCAAACAAGGCAATTCGAGGCAGGGGAAAAAAAGGCAAAGAAGTGCAATTCCAGGCAAGGCTATTTCAGGCAAGGCAAGACAAGGCAATTCCAGGCAAGGAAAGGCAAGACAAGGCAAGGCAATTCCAGACAAGGTAATTCCTGGAAAGCCAAGGAAACGCAATTCGAAGAAAGGGAATTCCAGGCAAGGCAAATAGGTCAAGGCAATGCAATTCTATGCAAAACAATGCAATTCAAGGCAAGGCAATTTCAGGCAAGGCAATTCCTGGCAATTCAAGCCAAGGCAATTCCAGGAAAGGCAAATGCCAGATATGCAATTCCAGGTAAGACAAGAAAAGACAAGGCAGGAAAAGGTATTTCCAGGCAAGGTAATTCCAGCTAAGGCAAGGTAAAAACCATTCCAGCCAAGGTAATTTCAGCAAAGGCAAGGCAAGGGAATTCTAAGCAAGGCAAATCCAGGCGAGGAAAAACAAGGCCAGGCAATTCGAAGCAAGGTAATTTCAGTCAAGATAAGGCAAGACCAGGCAATTCCATGCAAGACTATTCCAGGGAAGGCAAGGCAGGGCAATTCCAGGCAAGGATAAGCAAGGCAATGCAAGACAATTCCAGGCAAGGCAATTCCAGGTAGGACAAGGCAAAAACATTCCATTTAAGGCATATGACAAGTCGTTGAGAGCCAAGCTGAATAATGCAAACCTTGGGAATAGTCAGGTGTCTCTTTTATAGGGACATATTTTCAGAGCCTAAGTGAATAATGCACGCCCGGGGAATAGTCAAGAGTCTGTTTAACACGACCACTCATTACGAGCCTCAGTGAATAATGCATGTCTGTGGAGTACTGAGGAGAATAATTCATATCACCCCCGAATTTGAGACTCCCTGAATAATGCACATATGGGGAACAGTCAGAATTCTATTTCATATGCTCATGCAGTAGCACCCAAACGGAATAATACACAACTGGGGAATAGTCAGGAGTCTGTTTTATATGGCCACTCAGAAAATCAGTGAATAATGCATACTTGGGGAATACTCTGGAGTCTATTTCACATGGCCAGTAATTCAGAGCCACAGTGAATAATGCACAGCAGGGAAATAGTCAGGAGACTCTTTCATATGGCCACTCGTTCAGAGCCTTATTGAATAATACACCCCTGGAAAACAGTCAAGAGGCTACTTCAAATGGATACATATTCAGAGTCTCTGGAAATAATGCACACTGGGGGAATTGTCAGGAGTCTCTTTCCTATGCCCATTTATTCAGAGTCTTATTCTATAATACACATCTCGGGAAGAGTTAAGAGTCTACTTCATATAGCCACTTATTTGGAGCCTCATTGAATAATGCACACCTGGGAAATAGACACTAGTCTATTTTATATGGCCACAAAATCAAAGCCTGAGTAATTAATGCAGAACTTTGGAATAGTGAAGAGTCTATTCCATATGCCCATTTAATAAGGGTCTCAGTCAATAATACACACCTAAGGAATAGTCAGGAATCAGTTTACTATGGTCACTAACTCAAAGCCTCATTAAATAATACACACCTGTGGAATAGTCAGGAGGCTATTTCATATGGCCAAATTTTCAGAGCCTCAGTGTATAATGCATACCAGGGAATAATCAGGACACTATTACATATGGCCTCTCATTCAGAGCTTCACTGAATAATGAACACCTGTAGAGTAGTCAGAAATCTATTTCATATAGCTACAAATTCAGAGCATCACTGAATAATAGGCACCTGGGGGAGAGTCAAAATTCTATTTCATAAACCCAATCTTTCAGAGCCCAACCTAAAAATGCACTCCTGAGAGTATTCAGGAGTCTCTTTCCTATGGCCACTCATTCAGAGCCTCATTAAATAATACACCCCTGTGGAAAAGTCAGGAGTGTATTTCACATGGCCACTCATCCAGAGTCTCAGTAAATCAAACATACCTGGGGAATACTCAGGAGCCTATTTCATGTAGTCACATTTTAAGAGATTCATGGAATAATGCACACATGTGAAATAGTCTGTAGTCTATTTGAAATGATGGTTCATTGAGTTTCTCAGTGGAAAATGCACACCTGAGGGATAGTCAGGAGGCTATTTTATCTAGCAACTCATCCATACCCTTAGTAAGTAATACACACCAGGGGAATAGTCAGGAGTCTATTTCATGTGGCCTCTTATTCAGAAACTCACTGAATGATACACACCTGGGGAATAGTCAAAGTCAGTGTTATATGGCCACTCAATCAGAGCATTACTGAATGATGCAAACCTGGGAAATAGGATTCTATTTCATATGACCATTGATTAAGAGCCTTATTGAATATTGCACACCTGGGCAATAATTGGGATGCCATGTCATAGGAACACTCATTCAGAGCCTCAGTGAATAATGCACACCTGTGTAGTAGCCAGGCGTGTATATCATACAGCCACTCACACAGAGCCTCAGTGAATAATACACACCTGTAAAATAGTCAGGATTCCATTTCATATGGCCACTCACTCATAGCCTCAGTGAATAATGCAAAAATGTGCAGTACTCAGAAGTCTATATCATATAGCCACTCATTCAGAGATTCACTGAATAAAACAAACATGAGGGATAATCAGCATGCTATTTCATATGACCACTCATGCAGAGCCTCACGGAGTAATACACACCTGGGGAAGAGTTAGGAGTCTACTTCATATAGCCACTCATGTACTGTCTCAGTGAATAACACACACTTGAGGAATAGACACTAGTCTATTTTATATGGCCACAAAATCTAAGCCTGATTGAGTAATACACAACTTTGTAATAGTGAGGAGTCTATTCCAGACGCCCACTTAATCAGAGTCTTAGTAAATAATACACACCTGGGGAATAGTCAGAAGTCTATTTCATATGGTCACTAACTCAAAGCCTCATTAAATAATACACACCTGTGGAGTAGTCAGGAGACTATCTCATATGGCCAAACTTTCAGAGCCTCAGTGAGTAATGCATACCTGGGGAATACTCAGGACCCTATTACATATGATCTCTCATTCAGAGCTTCACTGAATAAGAAACACCTGTAGAGTAGTCAGAAGGCTGTTACATATAGCCACACATTTAGAGCCTCACTGAATAATATACACGTGGGAGAAAGTCAGGATTCCATTTCGTATGGCCACTCATTCAGAGCCCAACCTAAAAGTGCAGGCCTGGGGAGCATTCAGGAGTCTTTTCCTTTTGGCCACACATTCTGAGCCTCCCTTAATAATACACACCAATGAAAAGTCAGGATTTATTTTACATCGCCAGTCATTCAGAGCCTCAGTGAAGAATCATATATACCTGGGGAATACTCAGGAGTCTATTTCATATAACCACGTATTCAGAGACTCACTGAATAATGCACACCTGGGGAATAGTCTGAAGTCTATTTGATATGACCTTTCACCCAGTGCCCCAGGGGAAAATGCAAACCTGAAGAATAGTCAAGAGGCTACAGTCAGTAGTCTATTTCATATGGTCACTCATTCAGAAACTCACTGAATGATACACACCTGGGGAATAATCAGAGGTCATGCCATATGGCCACTCAATCAGAGCATTACTGAATGATACACACCTGGGAAATAGGATTCTATTTCATATGACCACTGATTGAGAGCTTCATTGAATAATGCACACCCGTACATTAGTCAGGAGTCTATGTCATATGAACACTCCATCAGAGCCTCTGTGAATAATACACACCGAGGGAATACTCAGGAGTCAATTACATAGGCCCTCTCATTCAATGCCTGACTGAACAATGGACACCTGTTGGGTACTCAGGAATCTATTTGATATGGCCACTCATTCAGCACCTCACTGAAAGATGCACATGTGGGGAATAGTCAGAATTCTATTTCATATGATCACCCATTATGAGCCTCGCTGAATTATGTATTCCTTGGAAACCTGAGGAGTCTATTTCCTATCGATTCCCATTATGAGTCTAACAAAAAAATTAACAAATGAGGAATTGTAAAGAGTAAATTTTGTATGGCCCCTCCTTCAGAGCCTCATTGAATAATGAACATCTGGAGAAAAATTTGTAGTCTCTTTCATATGGCCATTTATTCAGAGCACCAGTAAAGAATGCACACCTGTGTAGTGCCCAGGTGTCTATTTGCTTTGGCCACACATTAAGAACAACAGTGAATAATACACACCTGTGGAATAGCCAGGAGTCTATTTCATAATGCCCCTCATTCGGTGGCTGAGTGAATAATACACACCTGGGGAACAGTCAAGAATCGATGATATATTGCCACTTATTAAGAGCCTCAGTGAATAATGCACACCTGGGGAGTAGTCAGGAGTCTATTTCATATGGACACTTCTCCAGAGCCTCCCTGAATAATACACACATTGGAAACAGTCAGGAATCTGTTTCTTATGGCCACTCACTGAGACTCATAGGGAATACTGCATGCTTGGGAAATTGTCACGAGTCTATTTCATATCGCAACTAATACAGACCTCAGTGAATAAGACACACCTGGAAAATAGGAGTGTATTTCAATTAAGCACACACTAAAAGGCTCAGTGAATTTTACACAACTGGGGATGGATCAGGAGTCAATTTCATCTGGCCTCTCACTCAGAGCTTCATTGAATAATGCACTCCTGTGGAATAGTCAGGAGTCTAATTGATATAGCTACTCATTCAGAGCATCTCTGAATAATATGCACCTCGGGGATATTTAGGTTTCTATTTCATATTACCACTGATTCAACGCCTTAGTAAATAATGCATACCATACCTGGGGAGTACTCAACAATCTATTTCATATGGCCACTCACTACTCACCTCAGTGAATAATGCACACCAGGGGAATAGTTACGATTCAATTTCTTATGGACACTCCTTCAGACCTTCACTGAATAATGCACACATTTGGAATAGTGAGGATTCTGTTTCATATGGCCACTCATTCAGAGCCTCACTGAATGTTCCACACCTGTGGAATAGTCAGGAGACTATTTTATATAGCCACTCATTCAGAGCCTCAGTGAATTATGCACGCCTGAAGAGTACTGAGGATTTTATTTCAAATGACACTTTATTCAAAGACTCAGTGAATAATACACATCCAGAGAATAGTCAAGGGTCTATTTCACATAGCCACTCATTCAGATCTCAGTGAATGACACACACTTGGGGAATAATCAGGATTCTATTTCATACGACCAGTATTGAGAGTCAAACTGAATAATGCACACCTTGGGAACAGTGAAGAGTCTCATAGAAACACTCTTTCAGGGCCTCAGTGAATAATACACACCAGGGGAATACTGAGGAGTCTTTATAATATTGCCCCTCATTCACAGCCGCTCGAAGTAGTGCAAGTTTGGGGAGTTGTCAGGAGTTTATTTAGAATGGTCACTCGTTCAGAGACTCAGTGAAAAATACATACTTAGGGAATAGTGAGGATTCTATTTTCAATGGCCGCACATTCAGGGCCTCAGTGAATAATGCACACCTGAGGAATGGTCAGAAGTCTATTTCATATGCCCACTCTTTCAAAGTCTCGCTGAATAGCTCACCCCTGTGGAGTACTAAGAGGTCTGTTTCATAAGGCCACTCATTTTCAGCCTCACTGAATAATACACACCTGGGTCATAGCCAGGACTTTATTTCTTCAGGTCAATCATTCAGAGGCTCAATGAATTATAAACACCTGGGACATAGTCAGAAGTCTACTTCATATTGCTCCTCATTCAAAGCCTAAGTGAACTCAATTCCTGTTGAGTTCTCAGAAATGTATATTATATGGCCACTCATTCAGCACTCACTGAATGATACACACATGGGGAATAGTTGGGATTCTATTTAATATGGACACCCATTTTGAGACTCACTGAATAACCTATACCTGTAGAATAGTGAGGAGTTTCTTTCATATCATTTCTCCTTTCGAGTCTCACTGAGTAACACACACTTTGGGAATTGTCAGGAGGCTATTTCATATGGCCTGCATTCAGAGCCTCATTGAATAATGCATACCTGGAGAAAAATTTGGAGTCTCTTTCATATGGCCATTCATTCAAAGCATCGGTGAATAATATACACATGTGGAGTAGCCAGGTGTCTATTTCCTTTGTCCACACATTGAGAACTTCAGCGAATCATACAAAATTGTGGAATAGACAAGAGTCTATTGCATATGGCCACTCATTCAGTGCCTGCGTGAATAAAACCCACCTGGAAAATAATCAGGAGTCTAGTTCAAATTGCCTCCCATTCATAGCCTCAGTGAATAATCCACACCTGGGGAATAGTCAGCAATCTATTTCATAGGGATACTTTTTCAGAACCTCACTTAATAATGCACACATGGGGAATATTCAGAATTCTATTTTACTTGGCCAATGATTCACAGCCTCCGTGAATAATGCATACCTGTAGAGTACACAACAATCTATGTCATACGGCGACTCATTCAGCACCTCAGTGAACAAAGCACACCTTCAGAGTAGTCAGGATTGTATTTCTTTTTTTTATTTTTATTGCATTTTAGGTTTTGGGGTACATGTGCAGAACATGCAAGATAGTTGCATAGGTACACACGTGGCAGTGTGTTTTGCTGCCTTCTGCCCCCTCACCCATATTTGGCGTTTCTCCCCATGCCATCCCTCCCCCGCTGCCCCCCGCTGTCCCTCTCCTATTTCCCCCAATAGACCTGAGTGTGTGGTGCTCCCTTCCCTGTGACCATGTGTTCTCAATGTTCATCACCCGCCTATGAGTGAGTATATACGATGTTTCTTTTTCTGTTCTTGTGTCAATTTGCTGAGAATGGTGTTCTCCAGATTCATCCTTGTCCCTACAAAGGACACGTACTCATCATTTTTGATTGCTGCATAATATTCCATGGTGTATATGTGCCACATTTTCCCAGTCCAGTCTATCATCGATGGGCATTTGGGTTGATTCCAGGTCTTTGCTATTGTAAACAGTGCTGCAATGAACATTCGTGTGCATGTGTCCTTATAGTAGAACGATTTATAGTCCTTTGGCTATATACCTAGTAATGGGATTGCTGGGTCAAATGGAATTTCTATTTCTAGG
>JAPYYA010002589.1:0-13810 GCA_028533165.1 Leontopithecus rosalia
AGGATATTGAATATTAATCCCCACTCTCTTCTAGCTTGTAGGGTTTCTGCTGAGAGATCTGCTGTAAGTCTGATAGGCTTCCCTTTATGGGTAACCTGACCTTTCTCTCTAGCTGCCCTTAGAATTTTCTCTTTTATTTCAACCCTGGTAAATCTAACAATTATGTGTCTTGGAGTTGCTCTACTTGAGGAATATCTTTGTGGTGTTCTCTGTATTACCTGGAGATGAGTATTGTCCCACCTTACTAGGTTAGGGAAGTTTTCCTGAATAATATCCTGAAGAATACTTTCCTGCTTGGATTCATTCTCTTCATGACATTCAGGTACACTTATCAAACGTAAATTAGGTCTTTTCACATAGTCCCATATTTCTTGGAGACTTTACTCATTCCTTTTTACTTTTTCTTCTCTAATTTTGTCTTCTCGTTTCATTTCATTAAGTTGGTCTTCAACCTTTGATATCCTTTCTTCTGCCTGATCAATTCGAGTGTTAAAACCTGTGCATACTTCTCAGAGTTCTAGTATAGTATTCTTCAGTGCCATTAATTCACTTATATTCCTCTCTAAATTGTCTATTCTTGTTAGGATTTCATCAAATCGTTTTTCAAAGTTCTTAGTTTCTTTACATTGGGCAAGAACATGTTCTTTTAACTCACAGAAGTTTCTTATTATCCATCTTCTGAAGTCTAATTCTGTTATTGGAATGTACTCATTTTCCATCAGGCCTTGTTCCCCTGTTGATAAGGAACTGTGATCCTCTGTAGAGGGAGAGGCATTCTGATTTTGAGTATTATCTCAGCCTTTTTACTCTGGTTTCTTCCCATCGTTGTAAATTTATCCACCTGTCATCTTTGTAATTACCAACTTTCAAATTAGGTCTCTTAATGGACGTCCAACTCGTTAATTCCCAGGGCCGAAATGTGAGCAACCCACTGCGTTGGCTAAAACAGTGGCATCAAGATTCATGGTGCTTTTCTGTCCAGGAGTCTCCCGTCTGGCTTCCCTCCTGAATCCCTTCTTCAATCAGCTCCAAATGTTAGCCAAAAGAGGAACCAGTCCCTTGGTTTACTCTGTACCAAGAACCACTGCACTGGGGCACCAGCAAAACCGCAGAGCCAGCTGCAAGAGTCATGCTGGCGATTTGTGAGGCTCCTCTGCTGGGCATCTCTTGGCCCTTGTGCAGGAAAGATTCCTCTGAAAGTGTGGTGTCCTCTCGTTCTCTGCGCTTTCACTGGGAGCTACAAGCCTGAGCTGCTAGTGGTCAGCCATCTTGGATCTCTCTCCAATACTGTTAGGGTAAATTTGATCCTGCCATTTTGATGCTAGCTGGTTGTTTTGCCCATTAGTTGATGCAGTTTCTTCATTATGTTGATGCTCTTCACCATTTGGTATGTTTTTGGAGTGGCTGATACTGGTTGTTCCTTTCTGTGTTTAGTGCTTTTTCAGGAGCTCTTGTAAGGCAGACCTGGTGGTGACAAATTCTCTCAGCAATTGCTTATTCATAAAGGACTTTATTTCTCCTTTGCTTATGAAGCTTAGTTTGGCTGGATATGAAATTCTAGGTTGAAAGTTCTTTTCTTTATGGGTGTTAAATATTGGCCCCCACTCTCTTCTGGCTTGTAGGGTTTCTGCTGAGAGATCTGCTGGGCTTCCCTAAGTGGGTCTGATGGGCTTCCCTAAGTGGGTAACCTGACCTTTCTCTCTGCCTGCTCTTAGCATTTTTTCCTTCATTTCAACCCTGATGAATCTGAGGATTATGTGCCTTGGGGTTGTACTTCTTGAGGAATATCTTTGTGGTGTTCTTTGTATTTTCTGGGCTTGAATGTTGGCCTGCCTTGCTAGGTTGGGGAAGTTCTCCTGGATAATATCCTGAAGAATGTTTTCCAGCTTGGATTAATTCTGTCTGCCACATTCAGGTATACTTATCAAACGTACATTAGGTCTTTTCACATAATCCCATATTTCTTGGAGGCTTTGTTCATTTCTTTTCACTCTTTTTTCTCTAATCTTGCCTTCTCATTTTATTTCATTGAGTTGATCTTCAATCTCTAATATCCTTTCTTCTGCTTGGTCAATTCAGTTATTGAAACTTGTGTATAATTCGCAAAGTTCTCATGTTGTGTTTATCCATCAGGTCATTTATGTTCTTCTCTAAGCTGCTTATTCTCATTAGCATTTCGTCTAACCTTTTTTCAAAGTTCTTTGTTTCTTTGCATTGGGTTAGAACATGTTCTTTTAGTTCAGAGAAGTCTGTTATTACCCACTTTCTGAAGCCTGTTCCTGTCAGTTCATCAGACTCATTCTCCATCCAGCTTTGTTTTCTTGCTGACAGTCAGGCCCCTCTGCTATAGGACAGTTGGAGGTCCACTCCAGACTCTGTTTGCCTGGGTATCACCTATGGTGGCTGCAGAACAGTAAGAGTTGCTGCTGGTTTCTTCTCCTGTTATCTTTGTCCCAGAAGGATACGCGGTAGATGTCAACCTGAGCTCTCCTTTATGAGGTGTCTCTTTGGATATACACGGGTCAGGGAGCTGCTTGAGGAGACAGTCTGTCCCTTATAGGAGCTCAGGTGCTGAGCTGGGAGCCCCATTGTTCCATTCAGAGCTTCTGGGCAGGTACGTTTAAGTCTGCTTCAGTGGAACTCATAAATGCCTTTTTTCCCAGGTGCTTTGTCCTGGGAAGGTGGTGCTTTATTTATAAGTTCCTGACTTGCTGCTGCTTTTTTTCAGATATACCCTGCCCAGCAAGGCGGTAGTCTAGTCACAGTCTGCCAGCAGAGATATTACTGAGCTCCTATGGGCTCTGCCCAGCTGTTATGTGAACTTCCTTGCAGTTTTTTTTACAGAGGTACAGTTAGAACTGCCTCAGTAATGGTGGTCTGCCTCAGTAATCACAGACTGCCTTGGTAATGGTGGATTGCCTCAGTAATGGCGGACTGCCTTGGTAGTGGTGGACTCCCTGGGTAATGGCTGACACGCATTCCCCCACTGAGCTGGACTGTCCTGGGTCTGGCTGTGCTTGCTGTGAAACTCTCAATCCAGAGCATTTCAGATTGCTGATATTTGTGGGGGGTGGGACCTGCTGAGCCAGATCTCCTGGCTCCCTGTTTCAGCATCACCCCCGTTTTTTTTATTGAATGGGTGGCTCTGTATCCTAGGCATTCCAGGCACATGTGGAAATGGCCACATGGATATGTGTGGGTTTTTGTGTGGAGACCTGCAACGCCGACTGAAACAGCCATGCTGGAAACCTGTGACACTTTTCAGCCTGGGAATCTCCTGGTCTGTGGGCAGTAAAACTCATTTGGAAATGTGGTGATCACTCACCCTCTGCATTGTTCTCACTGGGAACTGCACTCCAAAGCTGTTCCTATTTGGCCATCTTGCTAGGCTAGTGTTTTTAACAAATGCAAGTGAACCAATTGGATAGTCATTCAGAAGAAAATGAACCTTGATTTTTTTTAGTCAATATTTTTGTATAAAATAGTTTTGCTTCCACTTACAAGGAATATTCCTATACATTAACACAACTCTTTCTTATAATTATTCTGAACTAGTAAGTATCAAAACAATACTGTAAGCCAGTGTCTTTATGCGCAACATTCAGAAATATTTTACCTCAGAATTCAATGGGTGAAATATAGAATAGTTCTGAGTCTGACATGATGTGATTGACAGTGTAACCCCAAATATGGTTTTATTTGTGGGGGTCCAGATTACTTCAGTTTTTGAATTCTGGTGAATAGTGATTGTTGTGCTCATTAAATAGCTAGACTTTTACTGATTCCAATCAATAGAGGTGGTAATATTTTGTCATTTTACAGCAAAAGATATAAATTTAAATGGTATGCTAAATTTTCCAAACATTTAAAGAGTTCATTACATCTACAAATGTAATCCAGAATTTTTTCTAGTAATAGATTTAAATCATGATAAGAATTTCTCTTTGTTCATAGGAACAGTATTGGGCCTTCTATGACTAAACTTAAACAGAAAATAATTTCATAATAATAATTCTCCTAATTCTCTCAGGTTTTAATTAGCTCAAATTTAGGACAGAACTCTATGTTAATGAGGCATCATGATTTACCATTTGAAAACATGAAGGTCATGAAATTGAAAATGTTAAGCTTCTCACTCCTGAATATACTGGCTGCACTACAGATCGGAGCTAGCTAGATCTGACCCAGGACCCCAGTAGCAGAGCAGAAAATGGAGAAAATATTCCAGATGATGAAACTCAACTTAGTGATGGTGTGGGAATTTGAAAAAATATTTTACTTTTATGTTTATATTTTTATTTTCTTGTCTTCCAAGTTTTATTTTAGTTTCAAGGGGTACACATACAGGTTTCTTTTTTTTTTTTTTTTTGAGATGGAGTTTCGCTCTTGTTACCCAGGCTGGAATGCAATGGCATGATCTCGGCTCACCGCAACCTCTGCCTTCTGGGTTCTGCCAATTCTCCTGCCTCAGCCTCCTGTGTAGCTGGGATTACAGGCACGTGCCACCACGCCCAGCTAATTTTTTGTATCTTTAGTAGAGACGGGGTTTCACCATGTTGACCAGGATGGTCTCGATCTCTTGACCTCGTGATCCACCTGCCTCGGCCTCCCAAACAGGTTTCTTACATAAGTAAATTCCATCTTGCTGGGGTTTTGTGTACAGATTATTTTATCACCCAGGTAGTGGACATAGTACACTGTAAGTAGTTTTTTGATCCTCACCCTCCTCTCACGTTCCACCTTCAAGTATGCCCCAGTGTCTATTCTTTTCTCTATGTCCTTTTGTACTCCATGTTTAGCTCCCACTTATAGGTGAGAACTTGTGATACTTGGTTTTCCGTTCCTGCATGAATTTGCCTAGGATAACAGCCTCCAGATACATATGTGTTGCTGCAAAGGCCATGATTTCATTCTTTGTTATGGCTGTGTAGTATTCTATAGTGTATATGTACTGTATTTTCTTTATCCAGTCCACTGTTGATGGGCATCTAGATTGATTCCATGTTTTTGCTATTGTAAATAATTCTGCAATGAATGTGTATAATATGAATTTGCATAATATGTGAATAATATGTGTGCATGAGTCATATGGTAAAACAATTTATATTCCTTTGGGTGTAACCACAAAAATGGCATTGCAGGATCATATGGTAGTTCTGTTTTAAGTTTTCTGAGAAATCTCCAAGCTACATTTCACATTAGCTGAACTAATTGACATTCCTACCAGTAGTATATGAGTGTTTCCTTTTCTCTGCAACCTTGCTAGCATTTATTTTTAAAATTTTTAATAATAGCCATTCTGATTGGTATGAGATGGTATTTCATTGTGGTTTTGATTAGTATTTTTCTGATAATTATTGTTGAGCATTTTAAAAAAATGTTTGTTTGTGGCATGTATGTCTTCTTTTGAGAAGTAATTGTTTATGTCTTCTGGCTACTTTTTAATGGCCTGATTTTTTTGGTCGTTCATTTGTTAAACTTTCTTATGGATTCTGGATCTTAGGCCTTTGTTGGATTCATATTTTGTGAATATTTTCTCCCCTTCTGTATGTTATCTGTTTACTCTGATGATAGTTTCTTTCACTGTGCAGAAGTTCTTTAGTTTAATTAGGTCACATTTGTCAACTTTTGTTTTTGTTGCATTTGCTTTTGGAGTCTTCAGCATGAAATCTTTGCCAAGGCCTATGTCTGAAATGGTATTTCCTGTGTCTCCTTCTAGGGTTTTATAGGTTTAGGTTTTTCATTTAAGACTTTCATCCATGTTGAGTTAATTTTTGTATATGGTGTAAAGAAATGGTCAAGTCTCAGTCTTTTGCATATGGCTAACCAGTACTACTTATTGAAAAGGGAATCCATTGCTTCTTATTGTCAACTTTGTCAAAGATCAGATGGTTGTAGATGTGTAGCTTTATTTCTGAGTTCTTTGACGTGTTCCATTGGTCTATGTGTCTGTTTTTGTGCTAGTACCATGATGTTTGGATTATCATAGCCTTGTAGTATAGTTTGAAGTCATGTAATGTGATACCTCAGGCTTAGTTCTTTTGCTTAGGATTGCTGTGGCTATTTGGGCTCTTTTTTGGTTCCATATTAATTTTACATTTTTTTCCTAATTCTGTGAAAAGTGTCATTGATAGTTTGATAGGAAGTGCATTGAATCTGTAAAATACTTTGGGTAATATTGCCATTTTAATAAAATGGATACTTTTTATTTATGAACATAGAATGTTTTTCCATTTATTTGTGCTGCCTCTGATTTTTTTTTCCTCAGTGTTTTATAATCCTTGTTGTAGAGCTCTTTTACCTCCCTGGTTGGCTGTATTCCTAGGTATATTATTTTAGTGGCTGTTGTGAATGGGATTGCATTCTTGATGTAGCTCTCAGCTTGGACATTATTGGTATATGGAAATGTTAGTGAGTTTTGTATATTGCTTTTTTTTTATCCTGCAACATTGCTGAAGTTGTTTATCAGTTCCAGGAGCCTTTGGGCAGAGACTATGGGGTTTTCTATGTGTAAAATCATATCATCTGTAAAGAGAGATAGTTTGATTTTCTCTCTTCCTATTTAGATGCCTTTTAGTTTTTCTCTTGCCTGATTTTTCTGGCTAAGACTTCTAGAACTATGTTGAATAGGAGTGGTGAGAATGGGCATCTAGTCTTGTTCTGGTTCTTAGGAGAAATGGTTCTAGCTTTTGCCTGTTCAATATGGTATTGGCTATGGGTTTCTCATAGAGAGGTATTATTATTTTGAGGTATGTTCCTTTAATGCCTAGCTTTTTGAGGGTTTTTAACATGAAAGGATGTTGAATTTTATTTGAAGCCTTTTTTGTGTCTTTTGAGATGATCATGTGGTTTTTGTTTTTAGTTCTGTTTGTGTGATGAATCACATTTATTGATTTGCATATGTTGAACCAATCTTGCATCTCAGGAATACAGCCTACTTGTTTGTGGTGAATTGGCTTTTTTGAAGTGCTGCTGGATTCCATTTGCTGGTATTTGGTTGAGGATCTTTAAATCTATGTTTATTGGGGATCTTGGCTTGAAATTTTCTCTTTTCATTGTGTTCTGTCAGATTTTGATATTAGAATAATGCTGGCCTCATAGAATGAGTTAGAGAGGAGTCCTTCCTTCTCAATTTTTTGGAATCGTTTCAGTAGGATTTTTACCAGCTCTTCTTTATACATTGATAGAAATCAGCTGTGGACCCATCTGGCCCAGGGCTCTTTGGGTTGGTACATTTTTTATTACCGATTTAATTTTTGGAACTTGTTATTGGTCTGTTCAGGATTTCAATTTCTTCCTTGTTCAATTTTTACCAACTGTATTTTGAATAAAGGACTTATATCCAGATTATATAAAGAACTCTCAAAATTCACTATTAAGGATCAAAACATTGAAATTTTTTAAAAGGCAAAAGGTTTGATAAGACTCTTTACCACAGAAGATATGTGAATGGAAAATAAGCATATGAAAAGATGCTCAGCATTACTTGTCATATAAGAACTCCAAATTAATGGTACCTCAATGAAATACCACTACATACGCATTAACATGGCTGGGTATAAAAAGACAAATCATACCAAATATCCAACAGCATGTGAAACAACTGGAACTCTTGTAAATTGCTGGTGGGAGAGGAAAGCAGTATAGGCTCTTTAGGTAATAATGTGATGTTGTCTTACAAAGCTAAACATATACTTACCTTATGTTCCAGCCATTCTACTTATGTATATTTATCTTAGAGAAATGAAAACATATTTCACATAAAGATTTGTATACAAAAATTCATGACAAGTTTATTCATCATAGACAAAAACTGGAAACAACTTACATGTCCATTAACCAGTAAATGAATCAGTAAATTCTGCTATATTCATATAATGGAATACTACTTAGCAATAAAAAGCATCAACCTAATGATACATGCAACAACACAGATAAATTCTAAAAGCATCATGTTGAGTGAAAAAGCCAGACCTAAAAAAGCATATACTTTATGCTTCCATTGTATGATACTCTAGGAAAAAGCCAAAGTGCAGTGGTAGAATGCAGATCAGTGGTTGCCTGAAGAAAGGAAGTTGGGAAAGAGGCCAGTGGGAATGTTTTGGGGGTGATGCAAATATTCTATATCTTGACTGTGGTGGTAGAAAAAAGATTATATTCAATTTGTCAAAACTCATCAAATAGTACACTTAAAATGGGTGACTTTTGGTGTGTAAGTTAAACTTCAATAACTCTCATTTAAAAATTTGTTAGAGTGTTTTGTTGTGTTGATTACAAGGTTTCCATGTTATTGCACAGTGAGTCAGGTGTCAAAGTGCTTGGGACCTGGGTTAGGGTGCGTGGTGGAGTACCATGAGGAAAGCAGAAGTAGGCGGGGCTCCAAAGCATCAGCAGCTTTATAGAAGACACCTACTCCTTCTAGCACCTAAGGGGTGACATCACATTTTTTTCCACTGGAGCCCCCATCAGCAGCCTGGGTTCCACATTTGACTGCACAGGTGAAATTCCCAACTTCTGCCTGGTGAGGAAGTTGTAGGCTCAGAAGTTTGAAGAAGTGAAGGAAAACTATCAGCACTACTGAGGAAAGGAGAGAACAGTGGTCTGGAGGTGGATCTAGGGCTACACCTGACTCACAGTTACTCACTGGTTCTCTGTCCTCGGGGCTTTTGCTTTGTCCGATGACCGATAGATTTAGCTAGAGCTGGCTGAGCACATTTCCTGGGTCTGACCCTCTGTGATCCATGAGAATTGCAGTGGTGACTTCAATTTGTCCCTAATTTTAAAGATCTCACAGTCTGGGAAGAAAAGCAGACATAGGCATAGATAACTATTATAATGTAATTGGCAAGTGCTGTGATACAAAGATGTATTCAGAATATTATAGGGACTGGGACTCTCTGAAGCCTCAACAACTTACATATTAAATATAGGTAATAACAATAGCAGCCTCCCAAGATCATTGTGAGGAATTGATGAAATATTTAAAAATGTATTTGCAAGATATATATTGTATAAGTTGCATATTAAACAGCATTCACAACATGTTTCTGATCTCTACTAGGCCCTAGATGGCTTTAGGGCCATCTTTAAGAAACGGAGTATGGCTTATGACTGAATAAACTAATAATAGCTACCAGGTGCTGTACAAATATTATACTATTTAATCCTCATAAACATCATGCAGGATCTGTACCATTAGCCTCATTTTACCCTGGAGGAAAGCAAGACTCCTAAAAATGATAGAACTTGTCAGGAGTCACCCAGCCAGTGAGCACTGACTTTCGTGGAAGGCAGTTAGAAAGGCAGGATTCCAGGTCATTTTTCCCTGTCTTAGTTAGACTTACACTGGTTTTGCTGTACTTGTGTTCTTATAAAGGACCACAAATCCAAACTCCTACAGAATCCAGGCAGGTAATGTAAAGAGGGAGGGAGCTGGGTGCCAACCATGGCAAGTAGAGACTGTGAGGAGCTGAGTGGCGGGGAACACGCCCTGTCTGAAGAAGCAAAATGTTGCCTCTCCAGCCACACATGCTACGCCAAGCAGGAGTGACAGCTCCATGTGGCTCTTGCCCCTGATATTCCCAAAGAGGCAGAAATTTGAATTTAAAAGTGGATCTAACAGTGAAGTATCCTGATTTTTATTGTTAAATAGTTTAAAATTAGTAAAAATGTTGTGTAGGCGTAACTGAATACCTTGTGGGTTTAGTTTGCAACATCTGGTCTGTATGATTTTCTTTTAGGGGAAGATTAAGAACCAGAAAAAATAATGCCATGGCTAAATTCAAAGATCTGGCATATTGTATTGCGTTTTCAGATGACAGGCTGTTTTAAACCATCATGGTCAGTTACGTGGATGAAGTTAAGTAATGACAGATGGGGTAGGGCTTCTTTTGGGGTCTGGAACAATGGTTACCTCGGCTATGATCAGCTGTCTCACATTCGAGGACTGTGTTCCATTTGAGTTGTCTTTAAAATATAGCACAACAAAACCCACAGGGAACTGGGAAACGGGGACAGTGGCCTGTCTTCCAGACTCTGCAGCCCTAATAAAATAGCTTTTGAGGGAAGAAGCAGTAGGGTCATTTGTCATTGCTTGTAATAACTTCATTAATCAGTACAGGTCTCAGGGCTCAAATTAAAAAAACTAAAGAAATTGAAGGCTAAAGTTTCTGATTCAGTGACTAAAGATTTTACCTGGCTGCAGGTCTATTGGTAATGTTTGGCAACGGACAGAAAGCCTTGATTTGTATATCATAAGCTAAAGAAACCCCAGCCTCACTAATTCAGGATTCAATTGGGAAGATTGGCTGTCTACAGAGGCACAAGGTGGAGAGGTGCAGGTCACACTGCTCACTTGCACCCTACCACTAGTGCTCAGAATCAGTGCTGTGTCCTTGAGTACTGCGTCGGGTGCTCTGCCAGATCGGGGGCAGCACCAGTGCTGAGAGGCTGGTGATGCATCCCTTTAGGTGCTGGGATGTAGAATTATGATGCTGGCCTTCAGCACCACCTAATAAATAGAGTTTCGTGGATTAGCTTGTCTCAGTACATTTTTGGCTGCTGCTGTGGATTGCCTTCTCATATGTCAATGATTTGGTAACGTCATTGTTTATAGAGAGAATTAAGTGGTAATTCAGTCTTTGTTCTAGTGTGGTTGATCCAAATTTGCTTTTCATCATCAGTAGCTTTGGAAATTTTTTTTCAGTTGTACACTTTATTTCTGGAAATGTCATGTAAATTTTTAGAGCTGTTGTCACATTTGGAAACCTTTAAATGTAGAATTAGACAGTTTAGTTCTTTATGTAATTTCTACATTCTTTGAGGCATCATTTTCTATTTTGTCATCTCTAATATTTCCAGGAGTTTTAGTCACATCAAATTGATACACCCTTAGGAGAACTGGCTAAAGCATCTTTAAAATGCTTGAAATAGAAAAAATATGAAAAGATAATGAACAGAATAAGAAATCTGAAAAATTAAATATATTTCAATAGCTTAGTGTGATTTTAATTTAAGCATTATTTTGTGTCATGATTTCTGTCACTTTTACTTACAATTCTTCTCATAAGGATACTAGACATATTTATTTAAAGTCATTATCAGAGTGTCTATAATTTTACTTTCATCTGGCAAGAATTCATGTTTGATTATTTATTAGTTTATTTTGTCTTCCATTGTGTTTGATTTCCTCATGCATTTGGAATTTGGGTCTCTAGGCTTATCTTAAGAGCGAGGCAAGGTCTTCCCTCACCTTCTTGTCTACACACACACACACACACACACACACACACACACACACACACAGTTTTAGTTAGGGTGCATTTAGCCTCATGTAAGAGGAAACCCAATCAACATTAGCTGAGCCATAAGGACATTTATGATTTGCTTTAGGTTATAAAGGCTGGTTATTTCAGGGTTCACTGAGTGGTCCAACAATGCCAGGACTCCAAGTCAGCATTTCTCCCTTTCTTTCATAGTTGCAGAGGCTGTCTCAGCTTCAGGCATCCTGTTATTACCATGACCGTTTCGGAGTCTTGATGTATTTGCTTTAGATAGATACAGTGAGGTTAATAAAATTGGATGACTTTTCATTTTAACCCATTTGGGTGAGTTCAGACCTTCTTAGTGGTCTCAATGTCAGGGAATACACGTGGAGCCACTGATGCTGCAACTGTTCTCAGTCCAGCCAATCCACAAAAGCCACTGCATGGGAAGAGTGACCTTTGCCTTCCTGTATCACAGGGTCTCTGGCCATTCTCCCCCTGACACCGGGTGGAACAGCTAGCGGACAGAGAAGTGATGGTTTATTTACACTGAATGGCCACATCATTGCATGGGTCAACAAATCTGCTGCACCCAGGAAATTCCCGAGTACTGATGCTTAGGCACTGACTTTCCTTTACAACTTCAAGACCATTCTCTGGGATCGTTGCATAGCCCTCAACATTATGAACAAAAATTGCTTAAAGCTTGAGAATAAGGCAAAAATGTAGACAGGTCATCTTCTAATGGTTAACAGGTTCAACTGAAGATTAATTATTCATATTTATGAGAATGTACCTATGTCTGATTTTGCTGTTTACCATTTAGTCCAGAGATTGCCAAGTTATATGCCAATTTGTAATCTGTTTAACAGAAAATAACCCCTTCCCTGTCAACCCCCAGTTGTGGTTTTACTGCCCTATAGGACAGTGACCAGTTTAGCATCAGGCTTAGCAATCTGTTTTTTTTTTTTTAAGTTTTGTGTTTTTTTTTTGCGAGCAGTCTTATTCACAGACTACCCTATTCCTCATACACTCTTGGAAGCAGCTCTATCACCTTATTGGCATGACTTATGGTGGAAAGCAGGCTCAGACCTGTCATTTCAAGCTTCTCCTCCCTTCATGTGCTCTAATATCTCATTAGCCAAAGCAATAACATCAAATTGAAGGGCAAGGAACTCCTCAAAAGGAGGTAGGAATGAATATTAGCCAGACAGATCTCTTACCTACTGTAGTGGATAAACTAGAACATTTCATTAGAAGAAAGGACAGTGTACTCATTGTCAGATTCTTTTTTTTTTTTTTTTTTTTGAGACGGAGTTTCACTCTTGTTACCCAGGCTGGAGTGCAATGGCGCGATCTCGGCTCACCGCAACCTCCGCCTCCTGGGTTCAGGCAATTCTCCTGCCTCAGCCTCCCGAGTAGCTGGGATTACAGGCACATGCCACCATGCCCAGCTATTTTTTTTTATATTTTTAGTAGAGACGGGGTTTTACCATGTTGACCAGATGGTCTCGATCTCTTGACGTCGTGATCCACCTGCCTCAGCCTCCCAAAGTGCTGGGATTACAGGCGTGAGCCACCGTGCCCGGCCTGTCAGACTCTTATAACAAATAAAAATGATCATACACTATATAAATATAAAAATATACAAAGTGACTTCTCAATTAAAGTGCTGATTGCAAAATGCACCCCCATTTATGTGACTCGTTGAACACAGCGAGACTAACAACTAATGGTAATGCCATAAGCCTGTACTGATATCACACAGAATTTTTTTAAATGGCTGTCAGCTGTCACAGTTTTGTTGGTAAACAGAGTTGTCATAACATATTCTTACAAAATTAATGTTATACCCATTACAACAAAATCTATGATGAGGCAGACAATTTGAAGTAGACAGAAGTAGGGTGCTGTGGCCTGTGGTCCAAATCTGGCCTATACCTAATTTTTGTAGATAAAGTTTTACTGGAACACAATCATGCACATGCCTTTACATGTAGTCTGTAGTGGCTTTTGTGCTGCAATGGCAGAGATTATAGGTCTTACAAAGCCTAAAATGTTTGGTTTCTGGCCTTTTGCAGAAAATGCTTACTGACCCCCAACCTAGAAGAACTGGACAGATATGATTTCTGCCTACTTGTGAGCTCCCCCTGGCTAGAACACAGTCTATAAAACTAGCGAGGTTAATAGGGTGGCATGGCAAGGTTTGCTAACCCCCAACCCATGAGCCTCCACTGAGGTATGGGGTTGGAGTCTGCAGGAAGATTTCTAATGGAAACCCCTGTTGGGGAACATGCTGGTAGCTTCTCCCTCCCTGTACCTGAGAAGGTTTTGTAGAAAAAAGTTTCATGAAGGGAAAAATGTTCTAGGTACTATCATCTCTCGAGGATTAGAAAGGTTTAACTGTGTCACGCATCACAAGCTGAAAACAAGGGATGCTTATTTGAAAATGTGAAAACTCAATTTACAGAAGTAAGGGCAGACACATGCAGTGCTGGGCTGTTCTCTCCCCACTGACATTGCCAGGATTAAAAATAGCCGTTCTG
>JAPYYA010000259.1:0-15117 GCA_028533165.1 Leontopithecus rosalia
GTAAACAGTGCTGCAATGAACATTCGTGTGCATGTGTCCTTATAGTAGAACGATTTATAGTCCTTTGGATATATACCTAGTAATGGGATTGCTGGGTCAAATGGAATTTCTATTTCTAGGTCCTTGAGGAATCGCCACACTGTCTTCCACAATGGTTGAACTAATTTACACTCCCACCAGCAGTGTAAGAGTGTTCCTAATTCACCACATAAACAGAACCAAAAACAAAAACCACATGATCATCTTTAATTCTATTTCTTTGGGATTGGCCCAATTCAACTGAGTGTGCATTCACCAAATAAATTCTCTTTATAATAGAGCATTCCAATTGCCCACATCAGTGGTCCCAAATAAAAAGAATCACAATGGACACATTACAGTTGTTATTTTCTTTGGCTATCAAACTCCAAACATCATATAACCAGATCATATCATAATTGTAATTTATTGGGATGGCTGTCGGGGTGTGGTAGTGGTGATTATGATGAGAGGGAGATATAAAGATATATCTGATCTCAAGCCACATACAGTTTAGTAGGCAGAAAACGGAAGTGCTTCAAAAACTAATAATGACAGACTGGCAAAGAACACTGAATATTCTGGGAGCTCCAAGGAAGACACAGTTGCCCAGGGAAAAAAGTCTCACAAAAGGCAGAAGGACTTGACATGGGCCTCAAAGAATAAACACAAATCTCAGGATACCTGGAGAAACCATTCCACGTGGGTGAATGGTGTGGCTAGACTGGTTTTAGTGGAGTCTACAAAAACTGTGGGGAAATAGTGGGCAGTAAGCTGGAAATGTGGATTGAGGCCAGATAATGGAAGGAAACTAAGGCGCTTGGACTTTATCCTGGTGGTAATGAAGAGATAATGAAGATTTTTAATTAAGGGTTTGGCATGATTAAATGGTGTTTTAGGGAGATTACTGTGGCAGCAGTGAATTGGAGGGGGAGAAACAAGTAAGCGATTAGTTAGGATGCTATTATAATCATCCAGGCTTGAAGCGGCAGGGGTCTGGAGGCAATGGGAATAGAAAGGAAGGGTGGGGTGTGAGAGATAGTGCAAGGGAATGCCCAGCAAGCCTTGGGGACTCATGGCTATGCAGGACAAAAGAAAAGAAGGAAGCAGAGAGAGCTGGTGCAATAAACAGTGAGGGGAATCAGGGGGAGGCCAGTTGTAGGGAAAGGAAAAGATTGGAGCTGAGAGCTAGCTGGACTTTGGGATGACTACTAGACATCCAAGTTCAAACGTCCAGCAGGTAGGTAGAGATGCAAGACCAAGGCTTTGGAGAACGGCCAGGCACGAGACCTAGACCTCTCTCTTCTCTAAGTCAATCTGACTTCTTTCCAGAGAAAGAATTGAAATTCAGTGGCTAAGCAATTAGAATACAATGTGTGTATTTTAGAATATGTCCTTACATATCATCAGGAAGGAAGAATCCAGGTCATTCTTTGAATATTTTAAACTTCTGGAGAATGACTTTTTAATGAATCACCCAGATATTTCAAGTGAACGTTTTTTAAAGCCAAATTTCCCAGATAATATTCCCAAATATTTAAATTTCTTCCTTGAGGGAGGCTCAGCCTTAGTGTCTAATGGAGTTCAATTAGACAGAGTCATTTCCATGTTGAATATGGTGGAGATGGTGCTATCTCTACAGAGCTCTGTGACTGCTGTGTGACTCCAGATGAATGGTACAAGAGCCCTCATAATCCTCGTAGGCCCTCTGCCTAATTCCCTCATGCAAATTAAAGAGAAGAGAGGTTTCCAGATTTCAGTTATCAGGAAAGTGCATCCTTCTAGCAGAAGGAACCAGCAAGAAGAGGCCCACACATCTTTAATGTGTGCTGCATAACTGGTGGCACACGGCCACTTGGAAGCCCACCAGACTAAATGCCAGCTGGCACTTTCCTTCAAACAGTGGAACGTGATGGATCAAAATATGATCCGGGTGAAAATAAAACAGCTTTGGACTTAAATAATAAATTAATAAAACAGAAAGTACCCTTGAGTGTGCAGATTCAGCTGCCAAAAACCTCCCCACAGGACTCAAATCTTAGTGGACATTGTTTGAATTCTGCTATGAAATTCAAGAAACCAAACAAGTCGGTGAAATGAGCAAGTATCTGAACATCAAGGGAAAAACTTTTTTTTAAAACCTGAGGACAAAAATGCTGGTAAATGGTATGTCTCCAAACCCAGAAGAAAGATTATTCCTCTTAATTCACATTTGCCTTTCAGTAGGGCTTGCACTTATATGAGACTTACAAGTGGGTATTTGGAACTACACAGTGTTTTAAATGTGGAGGTTGTCTATGAAGATAGGAGTTCCATGGTGCTTTCAATGTGGGGGGTCTCAAGAGCAAGATCCACGTCTGCCATGGAAATTGTAACCACCATGTCTGATTATCACCTGGCCACAAGTGTCTTAAAATTCTGCTCATTTAGAAGTAATAGATTTCATCAGCAGAGTTCATAGCTGTCTTCCAGAGTTAAGCTCCACAGGCTACTCCAGGATACTTTGTCAGCATCTTGAACTATTTCTACTTGGATTGTGGGAGGTAATGTGAGTTTCCCTCCTATAGAAGAGAGCTTCTAACTGAAGCTGGAGCTCAACTCCCCATGATCCCCCTGGGAAACTTGAAAAATACCGATATCCCCTGGGCACCCCAGAAGAATCTGCCTATCTTCTCACCCCCACTCCTTCCTTACCCCCCACTCCTTCCTTACCAAGAGCATGTGGATTGAGCAAATATTCAGATTTTTCAATCTTATGCATTAAACTGAAACAGTGAACAAAGAATCCCACTAGAAATCCTACTTTATTTGTAATCAAAACTTGTAGTTGAGTCATCAAGAAGTTCACCAAACAACCCAGACAGACTGGATCAAGCTGGGGAGGCGCTCCTTCCTCCTTCACCCTTCATAAGATAATTAGTTATCAGGAGAGTCTGTTTTTGAATACAGAGTGATGAGATTACATAACTCTTAAGGGCCCTCCCTAACATGCAATCCTGTCTTTTGATTACGGTGAAGACATTTCCACATTGTGCTCTGTTCATGAATCTGCCACTCAACTAAAACACTGCCTCTGACCTCCCCCAGTGATACCCTCAACACTTGATTTGGGGAAGCCCCTACCATAAATAACTGCTGGATGCTCCAAGGCTCAAAAATAAGGAGGAACACGCGCACACGCGTGTGCACACACTCACACACTCTCAAGTTTTAACTGAGTTGAACCCAAATTTTCTGATGTACTAAGATTTAACTGTCTCCATATTTAAATAATAATGTTTTAATTTTGGTATTAAAGTACTTACACCTGCATATATTACAGCTTGCCAATAACCATTTCTAAGCAACACAGAAGAAAGAAGACAGGTGCGGTGGCTCACGCCTGTAATCCCAGCACTTTGGGAGGCTGAGGTGTGCGGATCACTGGAGGACAGGAGTTCGAGACCAGCCTGACCAACATGGTGAAAACCCGTCTCCACCAGAAATACAAAAATCAGCTGGGCGTGGTGGTGGGCACCTGTAATCCCAGATACTCGGGAGGCTAAGGCAGGAGAATCTCTTGAAGCTGGGAGACAGAGTTTGCAGTGATCTGAGATCTCACCACTGCACTCCAGTCTGGGCAACAAAGTAAGACTGACTCAAAAAGAAAGAAAGAAAGAAAGAAGACATTATGTCAAGAAATCTAATCTTGGTCAATTCGTGGCAACCAAAGTTGATATTTTGGTCTTAGTTTTCTTCCAGCAAAGAAAGACAAAGGTCAAAAAATAATCTTTCTGCAGTCATTCTTGGTTGAAAGCACCTTCTGAATTTTCTCTTATTACTATGTTGCCCTTTATTATGTGTCAGAAGTAGAAATGGTAGAGGGCTGGAATGTGATCTTGATGTACGACTGTGCTGCTCTTTCTACTAACTGCTGAATTATTATCATTTTACAAAAATTACATCAGAAAGAGAGGAATGTGTGTTTAAGTTGCATGGTTTCCAATGAATAACCTTTGCTAAAGTGATTAGTATTTCTCTAAGCAATGAGCTTGAAAATACTCATTTCCGAAGATCTGTAATCCTTTCATTCTACCTCTGCTGTTGTCACACTGAACAGACAACACAAGGAGAAAGTCAACAATACATGGGAAGCATTCTGCTTTTCTAGGTTTCAGGACAGAAGGGGCTGGTGGGGAAAGGAAAACAAAAACAACAACCCACCATCCAACAAGTAACTCTGGGGAAAACGGTGGAGCATGGGGTGAGATGAATTCGCTGTTGAACACTGAAATTAACACAAGTTCCTTAGTGGTGCCTCTATACGTTGTGGGGTGTGTGTGTGTGTGTGTGTGTGTATGTGTTTGAGACAGTCTTGCTCTGTCGCCAAGGTTGGCGTGCAGTGGTGCAAGCTCAGCTCACTGCAGCCTCCACCTCTTGGGTTCAAGCAAGTCTCCTGCCTCAGCCTCCCTAGTAACTGGAATTACAGGCGTGTGTCACCACACCTGGCTAATTTTTGTTTTTCTGGTAGAGATGGAGTTTCACCATGTTGGCCAGGCTGGTCTGGAACTCCTGGCTTCAAGTGATCTGCCCACCTCAGCCTCCCAAAGTGCTGGAATTACAGGTGTGAGCCACCACCCCTGGCTGCCTCTATACATTAATTGCATGATTTTCACCCCTTAGGCACATTTAACTTCAGGAAGCGACTTGGGTGCTGGGAAGAATAGGCCACACTATTTCATCCAAAGCAGCAAAAACAAATTACCTCAGACTCAGGATCTCTGAGACCATATTTTAGAGCCTGTGCCGGTTGGAGGGGAAGGAAATTGCTTTCTCAGGGGATGATGGTGGCAGGGAGTGGCTGGCTGGCTCCTCACCCATTGACATTCACCTCGTGAGGGCACCTTAGAAAGGCCAAGCTGGCAGTCCCCGGCATGCCCTACTTGCACCTGAAGGTGACTTTATGCCAGTACTGTGAGGTAGACTTTTGTTTTGTTTTTGGTGAGACTAAAGGATGCCTTTAATGTCTGCTCAGAATATTTGTATTCACACAGGATTTGTATTTGTGAATTCAAATATTTGTTTAGACTACAAAATATAAATACACAATTAATACAAAATCCTGTATGAATACAAATATTTAGATTACAAAATCTTTATTTATTTAGATTACAGAAATTACAAAATGAATTATAAATTTTTAAAGTCTGACAAATTCAGCTGGGCACTGTGGCTCATGCCTGTAATCCCAGCACTTTGGGAGGCCAGGGTGGGCAGATCACTGGAGTCCGGGAGTTCAAAACCAGCCTCACCAACATGGTGAAACCCCGTCTCTACCAAAAAATACAAAACTTAGCTAGGTGTGGTGGCATGCACCTGTAGTCCCAGCTACTTAGGAGGAGGCTGAGGTGAGAGAATCACTTGAACCCAGGAGGTGGTGGTTGCAGTGAGCCAAGATCACACCACTGCACTCCAGCCTGGGCAACAGAGTTAGTCCCTGTCTCAAAAAAACAAAAAAAGTGATAAAATGTCTGACAAATTCGACATACAACAAAATACAGAAAGACAGGCTAAGTGAGGTAGCTCACACCTGTAATCCCAGCACTTTGGGAGGCCAAGGTGGGAGGATCACCTGAGCCCACGAATTCAAGACCAGTCTGGGCAACATAGCAAGATCCTGTCTCTACAAAAAAAACCCTAAAAATTAGTGGGACATGGGAACATATAGCTGCGATCCCAGCTACTCTGGGGGCTAAGGTGAAAAGCTGCTTGAACCCAGGAGTTCAAGGCTGCAGTGAACCATGGCACGCCACTGCATTACAGCCTGGATGTCAGAGCAAGACCCTGTTTAGGAAAAACAAAGAAACAAATAGAAAAATAATAATATTTACATTAATTAACTGCCAGATACACCATGATGATTTTTTGTCTGTATTTTTTATCATTCTTTTTTGACGATTACTTTGTCATATTTTCTATTAAAAAAAAGCAAAGATAATTTGATCTTGCCTGTAGCATGGATGCTAGAAATTTGCAATTTTATTATCGACTGTTTAGAAAAGTTTGTTTCAGCTTCACAATTTGATGAGGTCACGCAAATGTTTAGAATAATAGACATATTTGGGAAACTCTCTACCAAGTTTTTTCTTTTTCAACAGAAAAGCTCTAAGAATGCAAGGTATTTCAAATTTCCTTAAGTAATGACTAGTCTTAAATACTTGAATTGATTGATTCTATTAGAACTGAATTGATTAAATAGTTCTTGATGCCCTCATTACAGGGATGGCATGTATAAAGCATGATTTTAGATACAGTAATATTTATTGTTTGTAGAACACATTAATGCCCCACAAATACAGAAATTCTAACATATTCTATTTTTGTTTGATTCCTATAATAAACAATGGTAAGTTTAATTAATTAATTAATGTTTTGAGACAGGGTCTCACTCTATCACCCAGGCAGAGTGCAGTGGTACAATCATGGCTTGCTAGTGCCTCGACCTCCCAGGCAAAAGCGATCCTCCCATCTCAGCCTCCTGAGTAGCTGGGACTACAGGTGTATGCCACCACACCCAGCGGTTCATTTAATTTTTTGGTAGAGACAAGGTCTCACTATGTTGCCCAGGCTGATCTCAAACTCCTGAGCTCAAATGATCCTCCCACCTTGGCCTCCCAAAGTGCTGGGATTATAGGTGTGAGCCACCCTGCCCACCAATAATGTTAAATTTAAAATCAATGTTTGTTGCATTATCAAGCTAAGAACTTACATTCAGAAAATAAGAACTGACTTCTCTCTAACCACTTTGTGCCTATGTGAAAAAAATTTCCAGAGACTAGCTTCTGGTTTCTCATTCTAAAGTTGTTTCACAAAGTTCTTATGGCCTCATACTTTTATCTAATGACTCAAGTCAAGTGAGACATGGGAGAATTCCTAGGAGCCATTTCTACTTGGATGGGTTACATTAATTATACCCAACTTTATACCCATGTGCAAATATATTCTACTAACGGCAGACTCAATGTATCCCCCAACTTCTATTTAGCTGGATCCCCCAAATGCCCTCAGTCATTCCAAGGCTGTCTGACACAAGGGAAGTGTGACAGAAGGAAAGAGACTGTCATCTTAACTAATTATGGTTAAAATATCTCACTTTTATCTATTTTACAAAAAAAAAAGTTCATGTGAGCACACTGCCAGCCACTCAGGAACTTGGAAGAGTTCTGTGCATGAGAAGGGCCCTGACGTTCACTGGCCTTAGAGGGGCTCCAATTTTGGTTGTGTAGGCTGTGCACTAAGTAACTCCTAGAGGCACCTTTTATATGATACATAACTTGCATAGCCGTTGGTGGTAGCCCCATGTATTGGTAGCTGTTGGTGGTAGCCCCATAACTTGTATAGCTGTTGGTCATAGTCCCATAAGCAGAGAAATGGGGCATCAGCTGGAGGATGTGGGGTCAATGGCAAGTTTTATATTAGAATGACATTAAACATATTTGACAACTTGCAAGGCATGAGTATTGACAAATCAGAATGGACACTTAAAAGAATGGAAACTGGAGTCTTAGGCCATATCGATGTGAACTCTTTGACTCCTGGGCATAGTTTTGGAGATGTGAAACAGTGGAGAGTGTTCCAATACATTTGGAAAAGAAACGACAGAAAAGGAGAAACTGGTGATGATATAGGGGAGGGAAAAATGTTAAGTCAAAGTCTTTTGGAAGGCAAGAAGGCATGGGATCCAGGGGATAGGTGAAGAGGTTGGCCTTAAATGATCGCAAGACACTCCCTCTTTGCAATAGAAGTAAATGTGAAACAGGGGCTTGCTCTATCCAGGGGAAGATCCTGCCTCCATGGGCAGCTTACTGGGGATTATCCAAAGCAGCAAATCATGGGGCTATGACATATAGACTCCTTGTTTTGTAATCTAACATCTTGTACGAGGTAATATATTTGAAATGACTGATTGTTTCATTGTTTCATTGGTGTGACGGTTATTATTACTTTTTTTTTTGAGACAGAGTCTTGCTCTGTCATCAGGCTGGAGTGCAGTGGCATGGTCTCGGATCACTGCAACCTCTGCCTCTCAGGTTCAAGTGATTCTCCTGCCTCAGCCTCCTGAGTAGCTGGGATTACAGGTGTGCGTCACCATGCCCAGCTAATTTTTGTATTTTTTTTTTAGTTGAGATGAGGTTTCACCATGTTGGCCAGGATGGTTTCGATCTCCTGACCTCAGGTGATCCACCCGCCTGGGCCTCCCAAAGTGCTGGAGTTACAAGCATGAGCCACTGCACTGGGCCTTTAAATATATATATTTCATACATGACTAGCGTTAACGGCAGCCACAGGTGGAATGTCAAGTACTGCTTGTTCGTAGGAGTATAGAAATTGAACTCTTCCGCACTACCACCTGGAGGCTCAACTGGAGAGGCTAAACCAGTTAGGCTCAACCAAACTCTCTGAAATATGATAAAAATCAAAGAAAGGAAGAGTCTTCTTTGCTATCCTATTATATCAGGGTTTCTCAAGCTGGTACTATGGACATTTGGGGACAGATAGTTTTTGGTGTTTTTTTTGTTTGTTTTTTTCTTTGTTTTTGGTTGGGATCCAAATTGTGCATTGCAGGATGTTTAGCAGCCTCCTGTCTTGTACCCACTACATCGCAGGAGACAACCAAAAGCGCCTCCAGGCAATGCCAAATGTTCCCCTGGGGACCAAAACTGTCTCAGTTGAGAACCACTGTGTTACTCTAAGTTTGTGTGTTACTTAGGGTCGATCTTTTTTTGCCGCGAATTTGTGGTCCAGGATTATTTGCATTTATCCCAGGCCATGTTTTGGTTTTTGCTCATTGACTAAGGCTTGAGTTTTATGTCTAGGATAAGTTATGCAGGGATGAAGATGTCATGACATCTCCCCACCCTCCTTGTACCCCACTTCTAACGAAGATACTATCCCTGCATCCAGAGACCTCAGAACACTGAAAAACTCAACTCTTGAAGACAATACTCTGCAGGACCCATTATGTTCATGGAGCCCTGAAGAGTGAGGGTTGAGTGTGAAAGCTCTTAACTAATGGATTGTTAGAACTGAGTTGTAAAAGTTGAAGTAATCAGTTTTTATTTTACATGACAGAAGCAGGTATAATTTTAGGAAGAGACTATATTTAACAAACTTGTCGCTTCAAGAAGTGGTGCAAGTTGAAAATAAAATTAATTGTAAGAATTGTTTATGGATAGAAGTGATGGTTCATACCTGCAATCCCAGTACTTCGGGAAGCCAAGAGAGAGGATTGCTTGAGGCCAAGAGTTTGAGACCAGCCTAGGCAACAGAGCAAGACCCCATCGCTACCAAAAAAAAATGCAAAATTTAACTGGGTGTCTTGGTGCATGTCTGTAGTTCCAGCTACTGGGGAGGCTGAAATGGGAGGATTGCTTGAGCCCAGGAGTTTGAGGCTACAGTGAGCTATGATTACACCAATGCTCTCCAGCCTGGACGACAGAGCTAGATCTGTCTCTTGAGGGAAAAAAAAAGAAAAAGAATTGTTTAACAAATGTATGACTAATGGTAATACAAAAAGTGTGATATAAACATTTGGGAGAAGTACCTCTAAACTTTCTGACATATAAGAGGCAACTACATGAAACTCAGACACCACAGTGAGATATCACTTCACACTCACTAAGATGGAAGAACTAGCTAGAATCAAAGAAACTGAAAACAGCAAGTGTTGGCAAGGATGTGAATAAATGGGAACCTTCATACATTACTGGTAGAAATGTACGATGGTGTAGCCACTGTGGAAAACAGTATGGCAGTTCTTTAAAAGGTTAGACATAGAATTACCATATGACCCAGCAATTCCACTCCTAGGTATATACTGTAACCAAGATCATTGAAAACATATGTCCACACCAAAACTTGTACGAAAGTGTTGACAGACGTGTTATTCACAATAGCCAAAAAATAGAATCACTGAAATGTCCATTAATTCTGATGAATAAAAAACAAAATGTGGTATATCCATACAATGGATTATTATCCAGGTATAGAAAGGAATACATGCTACAACAGGGTTGAACCTTGATAGCCTTATGCTAAGTGAAATTAACCAGACACAAAAGGCTACATTTTGTATTATTCCATTTATATGAAATGTACAAAATAGGGAAATCTATAGAAACAGAAAGTAGATTAGTGGTTGCAGGTGCTGGGGGCAGGGGATAGAATTAAGACTGGCTGCTAATAGGTACAGGGTTTCTTTTTGAGGTGATGGAAACGTTCTGTAATTACATAATGGTAACGGCTGTGCTATTTCATGATTATACTAAAAATTCACTTTTAAAAATCCACTAAAATGGACTGTATACTTAAAAATGGTGACTTTTATGCTATGTGAATTATATCTCAATTTTTTTTTTTTACAGATGCAACATCAGAATCCTAGAATTGGAAGAGTCCCCTGAGAATCGTGTGGTCGAAACTTCAAGTCTGGTAGCTGAGAAATTTTAAGGATATTGTCCAAGAAATTATTATTATTATTATTATTATTATTTTTGAGACGGAGTTTCGCTTTTGTTACCCAGGCTGGAGTGCAATGGCGCAATCTCGGCTGACCGCAACCTCCGCCTTCTGGGTTCAAGCAATTCTCCTACCTCAGCTTCCCGAGTAGCTGGGACTACAGGCGGCGTGCGCCACCATGCCCAGCTAATTTTTGTATTTTTAGTAGAGACAGTGTTTCACCTTTTTGACCAGGATGGTCTCGATCTCTTGACCTTGTTATCCACCCACCTCGGCCTCCCAAAGTGGTGGGATTATAGGCGTGAGCCACCGCGCCTGGCCCAATTATCTTTAAAAATAAATTTGAAGTAGGTTTCTATTTTGCTTAGAACCCAAAGAGACTTGAGAAGGACTTCTGGCATTAAAAACCTTATGATCCCCAGGACAGGGTGGTAGAGACCATATCTGTAGCAGCCTGGGCAACACAGTGAGACCCCTTCTCTACATAAAATAAAAAAGAAAAATTAGCTGAGCATGGTGGCACATGCCTATAGTCCAAGCTACCCCAGAGGCTGAGTGGCGAAAAATGGCTTGGACACAGGAGGTCAAAGCTACAGTGAGCCCTGTTTGTGCCACTGCACTCCTGCCTAGGTGACAGAGAGAACCCTATCTCAAAATAAACAAACACACAAAACCCCAGACCATAGCTGTAGATTCATCTTTTAAATAAACAAATATTGGCTGGGCACAGTGGCCCACACCTATATAATCCCAGCACTTTGGGAGGCCAAGGTGGGCACTTGAAGCCAGGAGTTTGAGACCAGCTGGCAACATGGTGAAATCTCGTCTTTACTGAAAATACAAAATGTAGCTGGGCATGGTGGTGGACACTTGCCTGTGATCCCAGAATCACTTGAACCCAGGAGGCGGAGGTTGCAGGGAGCTGAGATTGCTCCACTCCACTCCAGTCTGGATGACAGAGTGAGACTCTGTCTCAAAAAAAATAAACAAATGAACAAACAAATATTTACTGAGAACCTACTATGTGCAAGCCACTTTTCTAGGTGCAGGAGCTAAAAAGACCAAAAAAACCCCTGCCTCCATGGAACTCAACCTCTAATGTAAGTCCTTCCTAGACAGTACGTTTTAAAAGCTGTGTTGTCAAACTAGTCCACATTCAGAAATCAAAACCAGTTTTCATAAGGAATGGTTGAATAAACTGAGCATTTTCACCTTTAGAAAGAGAAGATTGAGAGGGAACATGATAACTGGCTTCAAAAGCTGTTTGGAACGGAGAGTCGTTTCATTCTCCACTGCTCCCAAGAGCAAAGCTCGCATTAAAGGGTAAACGTTACAGAGAGGTGGATTTGGGATCCCATAAAAGGAAGACCAAAAATTCACATTATTGTGTGTCTGCTCAGTAGCAGGCATTCTGCAGGGTATTTTCACCTGTCTTATCTCGTTCAGTTCTCACAATATCCCTACAAGGTGCAACAATTAGTCCTATTTTTAAAGAAGAGAAAATGGAAGCTTGGCAAGGTTATGTAACCACCCTAAGTTCACACACCTCCTCAGTGGCCAAGGCAGCAGTCAGACCTTGCCTTGGTAGACTCTAGACTTCCAACTTCTGACACGGTGCCCACCATGCTGTCTTTCTAACATTAATGCTTTCCAAAATGTGCACACTTGTGGAGGAGAAGCCTGCTTGGCATGTAAAGGTGGACGGGGAACCCAAAGTTTCTTTCCAGAAATACTTTATTTGACAATTCATAAAGTACTTTCACACTGTAATATTTCATCTGGCTCACTGGCAACTCAATGAATAGGATTAAAGGAAGTAAAATGATTATTAATAATCCATAGTTTGTGTGGATCCGAGGAGATGATGTATGTGCAGAATCTAACACATCACATCAGCAGTAGTTACCAAATACTTCCTGAGAATCTGCTTTGTGCCAGGTACTCTCATGTGACCCCAGCCTGATCTTCATGAACTTACAGTTTTGTCTGATAAAGAAGGGGCACTTCATAAGATGGGAGATCCAACCCATTTCTCCTGTTCCCAAGTGCACATTTCCTCTATGTGGGGCAAGTTCTGCTCCTGATTGAATACTCACATACTCAATCATCCAGCAAAAGTTTACTCAGTGCCGGGCACAATGGCTCATGCCTGTAATCCCAGCACTTTGGGAGGCCAAGGCGGGCAGATCACTTGAGGTCAGGAGTTTGAGACCAGCCTGGCCAACATGGCAAAACCCCATCTCTACTAAAAATACAAAAATTAGCCCAGTATGGTGATGGGAGCCTGTAATCCCAGGTATTTGGAGGCTGAGGCAGGAAAATCACTTGAACCCAGGAGGTGGAGGTTGCAGTAAGCTGAGGTTATGCCACTGCATTCCAGTGTGGGCAACAGAGCAAGACTCTGTCTCAAAAAAGAAAAAAGTTTACTGGCGCCTTCTTTGTGCCAGGCATTGCTCTAGGAATTAGAGATAAAACAGTGAACAAAATGAACAAAAATCCCTACTTTGTGGTGCTTGCTTTGGTGATTACAGTAAACAAATAAAGATAGAATATATGTTGTTTGAAAGTTAAAAGTGCTGTGAAGAATGAGAAAACTTGGAAAGGAAATAGGGAATCCTGGATTTGGGAGAATGAAATTTTCAATAGGTGTCTGGAAGGGCCTCACTTGCCATGTTGAGAAGGCTGGTCTCAAACTCCTAACCTCAGGTGATCTGCCCATCTCGGCCTCCCTAAGTGCTGGGATTACAGGTATGAGCTGTTGTGCCTGGCACTCAGTAAACTTTTGCTGGATGATTGAATACATGAGTATTCAATGAGGAGCAGAACTTGCCCCACAGAGAGGAAATGTGAAGATGGCCTCTCAGCATTAACTTTGAGCAGATGAGGCAGTGAGCCAGGCATTCACTGGGGGAAAGCGAACTTGAGGCCAAGGAAGGGCCAATGTGGGAAGGGAGGGCGTGCTTGGTGCTTGAGCAGCAACAAGAAGGGCAGTAGGGAGGTGAGGCCGGAAAATAAAAAAAGGAAAGGAGAATCCTAGTTACCTTCCAGTGTAGGGCATGTGGGCATTGTGATGTGGATTTGCACTGCGTCACATAAGGAGACATTGCAGGTCTGACTCCTGTGTTGAAAATAGGAAGGGGAGTGGATGTGCAGCAGGGATACCAGTTTGGAAGGGTGCTGCACACAGAAAAGTTTTCGTAAAATGCCCATGCCCTGATCCCCAAAACATGGGAATATGTTGCATTCCGTGACCAAAGAAGCCTTGCAGATGTAGTTAAAGTTACAGACTTGAAAATAGGGAGATTGTCCTGACTTGTTGAAATGGGCCCAACCGAAACACAAGAGCTTTTTTTTTTATTGCATTTTAGGTTTTGGGGTACACGTGAAGGACATGCAAGATTGTTGCATAGGTACACACATGGCAGTGTGATTTACTGCCTTCCTACCCACCACCTATATCTGGCATTTCCCCCCATGCTATCTCTCCCCTACTCCCCACCCCCTGTTGTCCCTCCCCTATTTCCCTCCCGGCAGACCCAGGTGTGTGATACTCCCCTCCCTGTGTCCATGTGTTCTCATTCAATACCCACCTATGAGTGAGAACATGCGGTGTTTGATTTTCTGTTCTTGTGTCAGTTTGCTGAGAATGATGGTTTCCAGGTTCATCTATGTCTCTACAAAGGATACGAGCTTATCATTTTGATGGCTGCATAATATTCCATGGTGTATATGTGCCACATTTTCCCTATCCAGTCTATCATCGATGGGCATTTGGATTGGCTCCAGGTCTTTGCTATTGTAAACAGTGCTGCAATGAACATTTGTGTGCTTGTGTCCTTATAGTAGAATGATTTATAATCCTTTGGATATATGCCCATTAATGGGATTGCTGGGTCAAATGGAATTTCTATTCCTATATCCTTGAGGAATCATCACACTCTCTCCACAATGGCTGAACTAATTTACCCTCCCACCAACAGTGTAAAAGTGTTCCTATTTCTCCACATCCTCTCCAGCATCTGTTGTCTCCAGATTTTCTAATGATCGCCATTCTAACTGGCATGAGATGGTATCTCAATGTGGTTTTGATTCACATTTCTCTAATGACCAGTGATGATGAGCATTTTTTCATGTTTGTTGGCCTTTTGTATGTATTCTTTTATAAAGTGTCTGTTCATATCTTTGTACACTTTTGAATGGGCTTTTTGTTTTTTTCTTGTAAATCTGTTTTAGTTCTTTGTAGATTCTGGATATCAGCCCTTTGTCAGATGGGTAGATTGCAAAAAAATTTTTCCCATTCTGTTGGTTGCCAGTTCACTCTAATGACTGTTTCTTTTGCTGTGAAGAAGCTGTGGAGTTTGATTAGGTCCCATTTGTCTATTTTGGCTTTTGTTGCCAATGCTTTTGGTGTTTTGGTCATGAAGTCTTTGCCTGTGTCTATGTCCTGAATGGTTTTGCCTAGATTTTCTTCTAGGGTTTTTATGGTGCCAGGTCTTATGTTTAAGTCTTTAATCCATCTGGAGTTAATTTTAGTTTAAGGTGTCAGGAAGGGGTCCAGTTTCTACTTTCTGCACATGGCTAGCCAGTTTTCCCAACACCATT
>JAPYYA010002590.1:0-13809 GCA_028533165.1 Leontopithecus rosalia
GTTTCTGCTGAGAGATCTGCTGTAATTCTGATAGGCTTCCCTTTATGGGTAACCTGACCTTTCTCTCTAGCTGCCCTTAGAATTTTCTCTTTTATTTCAACCCTGGAGAATCTAACAATTATGTGTCTTGGGGTTGCTCTACTTGAGGAATATCTTTGTGGTGTTCTCTGTATTACCTGGAGATGAGTATTGTTCCACCTTACTAGGTTAGGAAAGTTTTCCTGAATAATATCCTGAAGAATACTTTCCAGCTTGGATTCATTCTCTTCATGACATTCAGGTACACCTATCAAACGTAAATTAAGTCTTTTCACATAGTCCCATATTTCTTGGAGACTTTGCTCATTCCTTTTTACTTTTTCTTCTCTAATCTTGTTTTCTCATTTCATTTCATTAAGTTGGTTTTTGACCTCTGATATCCTTTCTTCTGCTTGATCAATTCGAGTGTTAAAACCTGCGCATACTTCTCGGAGTTCTCGTATAGTATTCTTCAGTTCCATTAATTCACTTATATTCCTCTCTAAATTGTCAATTGTCATTTGGATTTTGTCAAATCTTTTCTCAAAATTCTTAGTTTCTTTACATTGGGCTAGAACATGTTCTTTTAACTCACAGAAGTTTCTTATTATCCGTCTTCTAAAGCCTAATTCCTTACTGGAATGCATTTGTTTTTCATCAGGCCTTGTTCCCCTGTTGATGAGGAACTGTGATCCTCTGTAGAGGGAGAGGCATTCTGATTTTGAGTATTCTCAGCGTTTTTATGCTGGTTTCTTCCCATCATTATAAATTTATTCACCTGTCGTCTTTGTAATTACTAACTTTCAAATTAGGTCTCTTAGTGGACGTCCAACTTGTTAATTTCCAGGGATGAAATGTGAGCAACCCACTGCACTGGCTAAAACAGCGGCATCAAGTTTCTTGGTGCTTTTCTGTCTGGGAGTCTCCTATCTGGCTTCTCTCCCTTCAATCTGCTCCAAACGTCGGACAAAAGGGGAACCAGTCCCGTTTACTCTGCACCAAGATCCACCACGCTGGGGCACCATCAAAACCACAGAGCTGGCTGCAAGAGTTGCGATGACAACCTGTGTGGCTCCACCGCTGAGAATCTCCTGGTCCTTGTGCAAGAAAGATTCATCTGAAAGTGTAGCGTCCTCTCGTTCTCTGTGCTTTCACTGGGAGCTACAAGCCTGAGCTGCTAGTGGTCAGCCATCTTGGATCTCTCTCCTCACTGCCCTTTTCTTCCTTTCAGGTGGCTCCTGCACCTACACCAGCTCTGCAAATCCAAAGCGTGCACATGCACCTCCTGCAAGAAGAGTGAGCATGGGGCCTTCCCTGGGAATCTGTGGGGCGGGCAGAGTCAGAGGAGGTATCTCAGATGTCCACAGGCAGGAGCAAGCCAACCACAAGCTTCCCACATCCCCTGAAATGGATTCAGAATTAGAGCTGGAAGAACATTAGAGTTGGTTGATCCCCACCCAACCTTCATTCTTACAATGGAGAAACTGAGGACCCAAGAATGCACCAGCTGGCCAAGCCCAGACCTGGTAATTGAGGACTTTCCTCACAGAAGTGTATGGACCTGGGGAATTGGCCTTTCTTTGTCCCTACAGACCCCAGTCACTGCCTGTCCAGTCTTCTGCCCTGTCCTGGGCTCAGGTGGGGCTGAGTGTCTTTTTCATAGTGTTGTAACTGAGTGAGTTAGAAGGAACGCGCCATGCTCTGGGTTCCAAATTAAGAGTCAATTAATTAGCCAGTGACCAAGAGGGCTAACACTCAAAATACTCTCTCTGCCCAAAGGAAGGGGCCTGATTATCTTTTATACCTTGATTTAGGTAGGGGAGGGGAGTACCTAGCTGAAGGGGAATTTTAGGGAAGCAGAAAAGCACGTTAGAGGAAGGTCTGTGGGCACAATTATTTCCATACAATTACCAAGAAGGGGGCTATCAGGTTCCTTCACAATGATCAAACAAAAACTTTTTTCTTACAATGGGGGGTGGGAGAAGATATGCCAAGCAGGATACAAGTGTTAAGAACAGTACGCTTCAATGCTTTCAAGTGCAGCATGACCCAGTTATGCACCCAAAGGGGCTGTGATAAGCAGGGGAACACCAGGTTCGAGTTTACAGCTAAAATGGAGTCAGTTATGCTAGCCAAGGGTAGATTATTACAATAGAAAGACTTTCACTCCAAAAATTGATGCATTGTCTCCTGACAGAGCACACCATCCTGAACTAAGGCTCCTCTGGGTCTGGGTGTCAGCTTGGGCCAGGCCTGCTGTTGGGGCAGGGAGGTGCCTGGTCAAGTCTTCTGTGACCTGTAACTCTCCCCTTCCTCTCCAGGATGCTGTTCCTGCTGCCTTATGGGCTGTGCCAAGTGTGCCCAGGGATGTGTCTGCAAAGTGATGTCAGACAAGTGCAGCTGCTGTACCTGATTTGGGGAAAGCCTTGCTCCTAGAGGTAGAAGTTTTCCAAACCTGGAACTGTTTTTCATACAATCCTGACCCAGTAGGGCATTTGTTTGTTCAAAAATAAAATATGTTAATCATAATAAAAGTTGACTTTATTCTGACTTTGTTTTATATTATGTGACTTGGATAAAGGAACCTGACACCAAACTGCTGGGATGAGGGACTGCATTGAGACCAGAAACTTGTGTGCTGGTACCATGTCCTATCATCTTACGCAGAGAGCCTTAAGGCAAATCATGTTACCTATCTCAGCTAAAAAATGTAAAAGCATTATACAGTAGGTCGGGCATGGTGGCTTACACCTGTAATCACAGTATTTTGGGAGGCCAAGGTGAGTGGTTCACCTGAAGTCAGAAGTTCAAGATCAGCCTGGCCAACGTGATGAAACCCCCATTTCTACTAAAAATACAAAAGTTAGTTGTGAGTGATTTCAAGTGCCTGTAATCTCAGCTGTTTAGGAGGCTGAAGCAGGAGAATTACTTGATCCTAAGAGGCAGTGGTTGCAAGAAGCCGAGGTCATGCTACTGCATTCCAGTTTGGGTGAGAAGAGGGAAACTTCATCTAAAAAGAAAAGGCATTATACATGTAAGAGATACAATGGCATGGGCACCTGTAACAGACCTAAGCTCTGGCAAAGTGAACTAAAATAAATTAGTATGAAATATAAAAAGAAAATCTACTTTTTATATTAAATAGGCAAATTATTAATATAAATATATGAAAATAAAATACTTATGAAAATCAAATATATGTATATATAACTATATTTAAATACACATATGTAAAACAAAATCACAGAAAAATAAAAGAATTTACAAACATTTCATATTTGTTCTAGGGTGTATATTTCAGACTGGGAACAGTTTGCAGACTGGCCCCAGTGTGTGGATAACACACCTTCAGCAGTGCTGACCTTGACATGCCCAAAAGAAACTATCAGTCTTGACCTGCCCCATGTCAGTAATGGAACTCTCGCTACATCTGAGAGCTCCTTGTTCTAACTTGGTTCTGAAACTTTGGAAGTTTCTCCCAAGGTCAGGCTGCATCTCCTCCTTCAAATTCCACCCCTTGGTTACTTCAGGCCAGTACAGTGAATAGTGAGATGGAGTAAATTGTCCAGCATTATCCTGGCAAGCTGACTATAGATAGCAATTAAAGTTCCCAGGTGAAGTATTTTGACTCCACCTATGCAGGGCTGATGGCATATTCTGTAGTTTGAAGTCATGTGGTGGTCATTGAGAATAACGAGGACTGATCATTGCTACCAACAGCTGGTCCCTCCAGCGACCTGCTCAGGAAATTGTTACCTGATGTTCAATCAGAAGGAAGATAAGACAGGAGGCCCAGGCATCAAGACCTAGATGGGTTGCATGTGCTCTTTGTGAAAAGGGAATTTCAGAAGGTAACCTAGGCCAAGTGCAGGTTTTAGTGTCACACAACTGGTTCACAGCCCGCTTCACTCCTTACTGGCCATGTGGCCTGCACAAGTTACTTTACCTCTCTGAGCTTCCATTTCTTCATCTTTATAAAGGAGATTATATTTCCATATAGGGGTTAAAAGGGACAGTGGCCTGGTACTAGTGGCCTAGGGCTTACTGAACAGTGCTATTATAATTATTTGTCCACATGGACTTTCTGAACAGACAATCCTGTTAGCTTCCATCATCCCCTTGGAAACGGTTCATCTTCCTGAAGGTATTATGTGGACTGAAAGTTAGAGATGGATCTCGAGTCTTGCTGATCCGGTCTCAAGGGAGTGTGGACAACCTCCTGCACCAGTTCTCCAGAATAAGACACTGCTCCAGCATTCAAAGAACAAGGCTTTCCCACCTTTCAAGTCATCTGATCTTCACACAAAGAAACAGTGAATGCACAGCGTCTGGTGAGATGATACTGTTTTCTAGAGGAGTTGCACTGTCTTCTAGAAGACTTAAGCAATCTCCCCAAGGTCACACAGTTCAGAAGTAAAGGTATGAATTAATCTATGCCATGGCTGTCCTCATTTCCTTGCCTTAGTGGAAGATTATGCTGTCTGTCAGCAGATGCTAAGCCTGGCCCCTCACAGTCCAGAGCTGGAAGGGCCTATGGATAGTTATCTCAATTGTGCCCCTCACCTGACAGCTTGGTAACTGAAGCCCGGAGAGGATACACAGCTATGCAGAGGCTCTGACAACTAGCTCAGTGCTCTTCCCACTGTGCCTTTATGTCAGAATTAGTGTCTTTATGTGTCACATGGCAGGGTGACAGAGGGTTGTGGTTGAGGGCATTATCCTATGGTCAGCCTGTATTATGTGACATCACATATACATGGGTTCACTCAACCTCTCTCTGGCTCAGTTTCCTACACTGTGAAAGTGTAGACTATAATAATACATCATGCGCTGTGTAAGGATATTTTAGTTATAGATATACTGCATATAGCATAGTGGTCCTATAAAGTTATAAGGTAATTCTACTGAACCTTTCTATGTTTAGCTATATCTAGATATACAAATACTTAGCACTATGTTATAACTGCCTTCAGAAGTCAGTACAGTAGCATGCTGTACATGTTTGAAGCCTAGGAGCATCACAAAACCTAGGTCTGTCATAGGCCATAATGTCTAGGGTTCTTATTATACACTTTATGGTATTTTTACAACGAATAAATCACCTAACAACGCATTTCTCAGAATTTATTCCCCTCACTAAGTAGCATAGGACCGTAATGGGGTCTGACTTGTAGAAATAAATGATTTAATAGGTATAAAGAACTAAGAATGGTGCCTTGTTCATGGCAAGTAATCTATAATATTAACTATTATTTTGTTATTATGATTCATGGCTGCTCTGGCTGAAATGCTTGTGTGCCTCCAACATTCATGTGTGCAAATCTAATTTTCAATGTGTTGGGATTTAGGTGGTGGGTTTGGGAGGTGACTGCAATAAGAGGAGAAAGCGCTCATGAAGAGAATTAGTGCCTTAATAAGAGAGGCCTGAGGGGGCTTGTTCAAACATTTCCACTGTGTGAAGACCCAGCAGGAAAGAGACATCCATGAGGAACAAGGCTCTTACAAGACTCCAAATATGCTGGTGTCTTGACCTTGAATTTCCATGCCTCCAGAGCTGAGAGAAATAGATTTCTGAATTTTAAGGTATCCAGTCTAAGGTGTCTGGTGCTAACAGCTAAAATATCTCAGTGGCATAGATAGATTACATTTTTACTCCAGACAAATAAGCCGAGCCTGGAGTCCCTCCCTGTGTGTCCTTAGTCTTTCTCATCAGCCACATAAGCATTGCCCTTGGTCCTGACAGGGTCCTTGCCATCTTCCAATAAAACAGGGATTCACACCAGAAATATAAAGCCATGAGCAAGGCAGTCCCTGTTCCCATAACAGAAACGAAAGGATGCCTGCCAGTTCCACTACCACCTGCACCAATATGTGACATAACATTTTTCTTTTAAATAATTCCTATTTCCTTAAATACATTTATATGAAAAGCAAACTCATTAGCACTACCAAAAAAAGAATCAGTTTAACTTCCAGACATAGAATGTTGCCATCAAATTTTTCCTATTCATATCCCCCTGCATCTCTGTTTTGCTTCCAGGACTGACCTTGATGCTTGGTTTTGTTTAAAGATTTCAAGCAGTAAGAGATGATACCTAAGCCAAAGGGAAACTTCATCACTGATCTCTCTTCCATGGGAACCTGAGAGGATTCAGAGCCAGCAGTCCCACTTCGAGGCCCTCTGACCCTGGGCCAGTGCGCTTGACCTCCTTGTATTGTCATTGTCTAGATTAGGAGTATGGATTCATGTTATGTAGAGTAATAGGAATATGGAAGGAAAAACATCCAGGTTTCTTGAATTTTCATTTAATCCAGGATTCTCATATCACCTAAAATGATCTCTCTTTTGGGAGCATCCCACATTTTCCAAACTGCCATCCTGTAGAGGGGTGCCTGGCTAGGCTCTGGGGAGAGTTTTATGCAAAGGAGGACCCGAGAAAACTGTGCCCATTCAGCCTCTCAAGAGTGGAGAATGGAAGTAAGCATGTAGAGCGCTGTGTCTGTTCTGTTCCTAGACATAGGAGAAACGTGGCCAACAGATGGAGGTGACAACTGGGACAGAGACCGGCAATGCAGGAAATTGGAGGGTCCCGTTCTTGGCATCTCTTCGCACACTGCTCCCTCGCCCGCTTCTGCTGATCCAGGGACGTGATCCAGTGACTCTGGGAAATGCAAAGCTACACCCAGAGGATTGGGGGCTGGGGGTGTGTAGATGGCTGGGATTACGAACTTCCCAGCATGCCTAGGAGAGAGAGTGGCAGGTAACGCCAGAGAAATTGGGAAGGCAGGCAGGACGGCAGGGACACGTACTGCCAGTTTCTCAGTGAGCTGGGGCCAAAGGGGTGGGGCCAGAGGGGTGGGCTCTATTGCGCGTACTCCGCTCAGCCCTATGGATGGTGCACCCGGCCCGCCTGCTGCGCACAACCCAGATCAAGACCGGGGGCATCGCAGAATCTGCAGGACGGGTGTAAGGACGGGGTGGGGCCTCTGCGCCCGACCCCCTCCCCATGCTATAAAGGGAGCCGCGGGCTCCTGGGCGTCACCATGCCTTTCATCTGTGCCGCAGCGTGTTTGCTTCTGGATTGGGAACTCTCGCTTCTCCTTGCCTCGAGATGTACCCCAACTGCTCCTGCTCACCTGGTAAGCGACACCTGGCTCTGCCCCTTAGGATGCTCGCTTCCCAGTCACAGTACAAACTGTTTCTGGGTTTCAGAAAGTCGCATTTTAAGTTCTGAGCTGAAGGCTACTCCTTTACTTCGTTAAGGGCTTTCTTTCCGATCCCGTCCCTGAGACCACTTCCATCCTCCCTGTGCCTCTAAATGAGAGTTGAGGGTACTGAGGCCCAAAGCTGTCTTGCTCCATGTCACCCAGTTGGTCAGGGGGTTGCTGGCTAAACCCCAATGCTCTGACCAGGCTCTGAGCAGCCAGGGTGGATGGAAGGCAGTGGACCATTGCCTCTTCGGAGTTCAGGACAGAAGCTTGGGGCCTCCAGTCCCAGTCTTCCTTGGCTGTGTCTAGAGCCTGGAGCCTTGCTTATGGAGTAAAAGCAAGAGGACACTTGCCCTTCACAGCATAAAGGGAGAGGAGATGGGGCTTCTCTTCCTCTCCCATGAGTAGGAAAGAAGCTCTAAGTTCTGGCCCGGCCCCACAGAGGAGGAGGCACTAAGAGATATTGACTACCACTGTGCCTTCTGCATTTTACTCACTGCTCACTGCCTTTTTCGTTTCCTTGCAGGTGGTTTCTGTGGCTGTGCTGGCTCCCACAAATGCAAGGACTGCAAATGCACCTCCTGCAAGAAGAGTGAGTGTGGGGTCTTCCCTGAGAATCTGGCAGATGGGCCAAGTTTAGAGGAGGGAACCCAGAGCTCCACAGGCAGTGGTGGGCCAATGACCAGCTTCCACAAACACTTCCCTCTGCACCTGATTCAGAATCATATCTCAAAGTTCCTTAAAATTGGGTGAGTCCTAGACTCTTCTTACTGAACTAGAAACTGAGGCCCAGAGACGTTACCAGGTAGTGCTGGGGAAAAAGCTGGAACGTGAAACCAGGTCTCCTGCCTCCTGATGCAGCCTTCTTAACCCTTCAGGGTCCTGAAGCACTTCAGGTGCAGGATCTTGGAGACCCCCGTGTGGTTTCTAATCTGATGATGCAGCCCTTTCCTGCAGGGGCAGCCCAGAGCTACCCCGGCCCTCCCCAGAACTGCTATGTCAGGGCTTTGCCACCTGTTGCATTGTGAAGACTTTCCTCACTTAAGTGTGTGTTTTAGGGGAACTGGCCTCCCTTTGTTCTCATACCCCCAATCACTACCTGTCCACTCTTCTGCCCTGTCCCAGACTCAGATGGGGCTGGACAGCTTTTTCACATAAAGCCCTCATCCCAAAGATCCACCACTTGTCTCCTGACAAAGCCACACCATCCTGAAATGAGGGTCAGCTGGGGCCAGAAGTAGGGCTCAAGCCGGGCCTCTGCTGGGGGAAGGAGTCTGCTCTGACCTCTCGTTGTCTCCTCTTCCCCTGGTTGTTGCTCCTGCTGCCCTGTGGGCCATGCCAAGGGCTGCATCTACAAAGGGATGTCAGACAAGTGCAGCTTCTGTGCCTGATGCCAGGACAGCCTTGCTCCCAGATGTAAGTAAAGCAACCTGTATAAGCCTGGATTTTCTTTTGTACAATGCTGACCCATTTGCTACATTTTCTGTGAAATATGTAAATGGCAATACATTCATCTAGACTATTCTGGCTCTTGGCGTCTCATTTGTTGTTGGGTAGATTGCACTTGGTTCTAGTTAGGTTGTAGGGAACCCATATCGTGGGGCATTTCAGAGAGGAAACCATGGCAGTGGGGTTCTGGGTGCAAGGTGTCCTGCCAGGCCTTGGCTCTCCTTTGTGAACTATGGCAAACTAGGGTGTTTATTCTACCACCCTCTAGCAAGAGTTAACTGGTAGTAGCTGCCCTTTTTATGTATCTGTAACACCACCTATACTCAACAGCCACCTGTGGTGCACCTACGGCATACAGTTAGGCATGGGATTTTAGGTGGTGAGAAGAACATGGGGCTTGTGGGTTGCTGGGGAGACAGATGATAAAGAATCTTATAAAGCAGGTGCTAAGTCTGGGCACAATGGCTCACACCTGTAATATTAGCACTTTGAGGGGACAAGGCAGGCAGATCACCTGAGGTCCAGAGTTCAAGATCAGTATGGCCAACATGGCAAAACCCCGTCTCTACTAAAAAAAATTAGCTGGTCACAATGGTGGGTTTCTGTAATCTCAGCTACATGGGAGGCTGAGGAAGGAGAATTGCTTAAACCCAGGAAACAGAGGATTCCGTGAGCTGAGATCGTGCCCTTGCACTCCAGCCTGGGTGACAGAGTGAGAGTCAATTTCCAAAAAAAAAAGAAAAAAAAAAAAGGTGCTGTGACTGAATGTACTTGGGGTGAGCCTGAATGAAAAACTCTTTCCACTGGGTCTGAGAGCTGCATTCCTGCAGGGGGCACTGCTCTAGCAAGGGTCCAGAAGTGGGGAAAAGCCTGGTGCTTGGAGAACAAAAAGAAAACCAGTGTGAGACTGATTGTATGAGGGGAGAAGCCCATATTCCCTTTGGAGAGGGGAGAGCAGAGGACACGTCATGCCTCATTCATCTGAAGGACTGCCTCACTGACTGCACAGTTGAATCACTTGGTGGGGGTTGCAAAAGTATGAAAGTTAGTATTCCACTTTCCCCACCCCTGCAGCCCTCTTTTTATTTTTTTTTGAGGGCTAAGTGGTCCCAGGGAACTTACATTTTTAATAAATACCTTGGTTTGAAGCAGTCACATGGAATTATTTTGTGAAATAAAATGGCCTCTGCCAGATCCTCTCTGGTTCCAGGACCAGGAGATATTTTCCAACCCAGTTGGTATTTGGAGCAACTCTCCAACATGCGTCTGCCTGTACTGGTGACCAAGGGAACCTGGAGGTACCCAGCTCCTGGCTGGCTGCAGAGGGAGAGGCGAGTGAGCCTCACCGTGCAGTGTGACAAGTGTCTTCATAAAGACCAAACCAAGCTCAGAGGGCAGATCTGAGCCTCCTTGGGGGCTCATGCTATGGAGACACCACCCCACTAAGGGTGGGTTGGTGCCTGAAGTGCCATTTCTGGTGAGAGAATCTGACAGAGACCTCATAAGGCATGAGCAAGGCTGTGATGTTGGTAGTGCCCCATTTGTCTGAGATTTGGTCCAGTGCCACGAATGCACCCAGCCATTGCTTTTGCACAACTTTGTTTTGGAAAATTGCAGCTACTAAACCTCTCAAGGGGTAGGTACAGAATGTTTTTGCCAGGTCTGATAAACATGGTCATTTGACTTGCAGCTTTTTCTTTTCCAAGTCATCTGTGCAGTGGCATCCTATTTCATCCCTCAGCCCCAGTCCTGAGCCCCATCTTTCCTGGGTCTGGGTGGGGCATGATTATTGTGGATGTCTGTTGGAGAGATTAATTTAGAGTCATTCAGTTTTTCTGATGTGGCTATTATTGAAATGGCTTAACTTCAGTTTTATTGTCAAGCACACCATCATGAAACAGCCTGGTAAAGCAGTTAAGAGCTTCAGCTGTGGAGCCAGGCTGCCTGCCTAGACCCACAGCCCCATTAGTTAGGCAAGTAATGTGGTCTCTGCACCTCACACTTAACTGCATGCAGGGACAATAATAGGGCCTATCTCATGGGGTTGTGATAAGGTTGATGTGCCTAGCACAGTCCCTGGAGCCTATGAAGGCCTCAGTAAGTGTGGGCCAGGTGTGGCATCTGGCGATTAGTAGGAGATTTCTAAATGTTCTCTGTTTAATTCAATGAGCACTTATTGGACCCCCTACTGTATGTAACCATTGTACTGCACACAGAGAGGTAAGATAATATATAAATAAGAGCCAATTCCTTTGCTGGAGATCTTATTCAAGTCTGTTGAAATCAGGGAGCAATTATTTACCACTGCAAGATGCAGCCGCTGAGCTGGGGCAAAGAGCAACATGGGAAGTAAAGATTTCTTCCTCCATGAGAAGGTTCCATTCCACACTGACTCTAGGATAGGCTGAGCATGAGACAGGCTAAGACAGAGGTATGAACACTTTGGGAGAAGGATGAGACTTAGACAGACCAAGAGAGCAGGAGGAAAACATTCACTCGGCTGGGTGCAGTGGCTCATGCCTGTAATTCTAACATTTTGGAAGGCAGAGGAGGGCAGATCGCTTGAGCCCAGGAGTTTGAGATCAGCCTGGGCAACATGGTGAAACAATGTCTCTACAAAAATTAAAAAAAAACTAGCTGGGCATGGTGGCATGCACCTGTAGCCCCACCTTTTCAGGAGGCTGAGATGGGAGGATCACTTCAGCTTGGAATATTGAGGGTTCAGTGAGCTGAGATTGTGCCACTGTACTCCAGCCTGGGTGACAGAGCAAGGTCCTGTCTCAAAAAACCAACAGGTATTTTTGGTAGAGACAGGGGATCTCACCATGTTTACCGGGCTGATCTGAAATTCCTGAACTCAAGCCATCCACCACCTGGGCTCTTCAAAGGCCTGAGATTACAGGTGTGAGTCAATACACACGGTTTAATTTTATTAAAAAATGTAGCACTGAATGGGCAAGACAGGGACATTGCCAAAAATGTCATACTCAAATTTTGTTAGTGGCAACAAGAATTTCTTTGAGGGGAAAACAGATGATGAGGAAAGTATGATTTTGACATTGGTACCAGTTAAAGATGATCCAAATATAGAACAAGTGGAAGCAACTGTTTCTTCAACTGCTGATGACAAACAGGAGAAGCCTAAGAAACCCAATAAAGTTCATCTACCTCAAACAAATGGACAATTCACAGCTCCACAAAAGCTAGATGCAGAATGCCAGTCCATCCCTTGCAGACTATTTTGCCTCCCATTAATGAGGTGTGCTGGGACACTTTGTAGAACTGGTATCAACAATGAGGTTTGAGTCCTAATGAAAAGAAAATAGAAGTTTATCTAAGGGCTGGGCATGATGGTTCATGCCTGTAATCCCAGTGCTTTGGGATGCCAAGGCTGGCAGATCACCTGAGGTCAGGAGTTTGAGACCAGCCTTGTTAACATGGTGAACCCCGTCTCTACTAAAAATACAAAAAAATAATCTAGCCAGATGTGGAGGTGCACACCTGTACTACCAGCTACTTGGGAGGCTAAGAAAGGAGAATCACTTGAAACAAAAATGCAGGGGCTGCAGTGAGCTGAGATCACATCACTTTACTCCAGCCTGGGAGACAGAGCAAGACTCCATCTTAAAAAAAAAATAGTTTATCTGAGGCTCCATACACATGTTTACCCTGAATAACAGCAATATATTCCTGAAATGTCACAGGAGAGCAGATTACAGCCACAGTCAAGGAAATGCAAGGCAGTGACTGTGAAAGCAAGGCTTTAGAAAAGTCGTGAGATGAATGAGAAAGCAGAAAAGACTAATACATTTGAAGTGATAACTTCAGATCAGGAAGCCACGTTGGCATCATGGGCAAAAGTTTCTGTGAAGGCCATTCAGCCTAAGGCTGTGAATTCATGTTCTATTAGTCTTTCTGGTGAGGACTTTTTGATGTAAGCCTCTGGTGTTGGGTGGCCTGTGGTCCCTGGCAGACTTCTCTCAGCAGACCCAAATGGTTGGGTACACCTGCAGTTTCATGCAGGTCAGGCCTGCGTGCCTGCCATTCACAGGAGGATGATTTCTGTCTTCTTGATACCTGCCTGTACTTTCCCATCCCTAGGCACAGAAGATAATATGTTATACCCTGAATATGCTAAGAAGAATAAGAAGGTGATGAAAAGATTAATTATGAGAAGCAGCAGCAACCTGTTTGAATACAATGCACTAGAGAAAGGGATATACTTTCAGACAAAGTAATGTACTGTGAAGGAATGGAAGCAAAGACAATTTGAATGAATCTTCATGATCTACAAAACAAAATCAGCGATTAGGACTCCACAGTGAAGATAGTTGACTAGTGGTACAGCCTCATCTAAAGAGCCCCTTTCTGTGAGTCTGAAAACCCATTAGAAGAAAGTTACTGCAATCGGCTGTGGAAAAAAAAAAAGCCAAATGTGTTGGCTCATGCCTGTAATCTCAGCACTTTTTGAGGCCAGGGTGGGCAGATCACAAGGTCAGGAGTTTGAGACCAGGCTGATCAACATGGTTAAACCCTGTCCCTACTTAAAATACAAAAATTAGCCAGGCGTTGGTGGTACATGCCTGTAATCCCAGCTACTCAGGAGGCTGAGGCAGGAGAATAACTTGAACCTGGCAGGCGGATGTTGCAGTGAGCCGAGATCACGCCATTGCACTCCAGCCTGAGTAAGAGAGTGAGATTCTGTCTCAAAAATACAAAACAAAAAAATTTAATCATTCACTCATTCATTTATTCTCATGGTCACATCTTGGCCACAGCAGATAGAGCATTGATGGGTGGTCTGGACAAGCAGAACAGGGGGCTTGACACTGCCCAATGTGGATGGTGAATGCAAACTGAACCACTCAAATCATCTCTTCTGAGAGACCTGGGGGCTAACAGGGCTGCCAGAGCTCATGCTGTAACTGAAGCTGCATTATGAGAATAGTAAAGAGCCCACCCTAAATAGAAGCCATGAGGACAATTAGACCAAAGCTCTTTGGTCTGCTTTTCTGCCTGCTTTTCTGTGGGAACTGCTACATGGCTCAGTCCTATAGAGACCCAGAGAAGCTGAACATCTGCTGACAGGGGTCCAAATAATACACACCTCCCTTTGAATCCTGAAAGCAAACT
>JAPYYA010002591.1:0-13805 GCA_028533165.1 Leontopithecus rosalia
CAACTTTCAACCTATGCTCTTGATTCCATCCATTTCCTTTTCTTTTAAAAGTTATTCCAAAAATGGATCCCTTCTATATTACCAGTGTCTCCCTGTTGACCTCTTTTTAGTCACCAGTTTATGACTTTCTACAGGACAGATTAAAACTAGAAAAACAAAATGTTATATTGGTCATCACCTTCTTCCTCTTTCAGTCCTTTTTAATTCTTTAGGTTTAGCCCAAGTGTCTGGACAGCATGATCTTGGCTCTTTCTAACTCATCCCATTCCTACCTCACAGAGCAACAAATCCATCGCCACCCAATTTATGTAAACTCCATGCCATTGAAGGTCTTGAGCAAATGTCACTAGTGACTTTGTGTAATAAAGTGCAGCAGAAATTTCTCAAATATTTTCATATTTTCTACTGGTTTTTACAATATCTGTAATAATATTGACAATTATGTGTTTATCCTTGAAACTCTTTACATCTTTTGCTTCAGTGATCCATTTGAGTTTTTTAACTCAGCTGTATTGGTTACAGATACAACCAGCACCTGAGCACCATTGCAGGTGATGAGGATATTAAGATATAAAATGAAAGACAGGGTTATTTCCCACAAAGAGCTCCTAGTCAGTGGGTGAAAAAGACACAACATAAATAAATAGTCAAATTGGTAAATAATTCTTATATATGGCAAATGCTATGAAAAAGAAAGACAAGGAATTGGAAGACAAATTTACAGGGGTAGACAAACTTAGATCCAGAGTTATAGAAGTGAAAGTTGATTAAAAGAATACACTCTATTATGATGACCCCGCCCTGTGAAGAAATTGGAACTGAGTTAGTTTGTCAGGAAATGGCAGAGGTCAGGCCATGGAGGATACATAAAAGAAGAACCCAGTGACTAGATATGAGGAAGGAGATAAGGGTTGGTATAAGATAAGGCTGAAAAAATAAAGAAGTCAGATTGTGTAGGGCCTTGTGGGCTTGGGAAGGTGAATAGGTTTTACTGTAAATGCAATGGAAAGTCTTGAAAGTTGCTAGACAGAGAAAGAACCTGTTGAGTTTATGTTGTTTGGGGGTTACTCTGGCTGCTGAGGGAAGTGCTGATAGGAAGGAGAAAAAATGGTTCTCTCCTTTCATCCCTCTCTAGTCTCTGATAACGTTTCCAGCTGTATATTGATTTCTTCTTTCTGACTCTTACACACGTGTTTCCTTATGCTTTACTTTCAAATCAATGTTGTTTTCCTCTCTTCACACATTATCCCTTGAAAATCCCACCTAGTGTCATGGTTTTAACACACACTGATAGTATAAAGATTTCAAAATCGAAATCTCTTAGACATCCTCTTGGCTTCTGTCAAATACATCTGCTTTCTAACTGAACATATTCATTTGAATATCCATAGCAGCTAAACTTCAAATGCCTAGAATAGAATTAATTCTTTTATTTTTCATAGACTGACTCTATTTATTTTTATCACAATTTCAGCAAGCTGAAATAGGAATTGTCAGTCCAAACCCAAAACATGACGTTCATTTGGAGTTTACTCCCTACATATCTAACAAATCATGAATTCTCACATTTCTCATAAATTATCCTTGAGCCCTTCTGCTTTGCTTCAACCCTACTCAAACAGCTCAAATTCGGGCCCTCATTCTCCCTCTTTGGTCTTAACAGCATTGAGCTTCCATTCTTGTCCTTTGTATCTAGACTTGCCCTTCTCAATCACTTTCAAGCTTTCTGAGCTTTTGGCACTCAATTTTGAATACACAGATCAGGCAGAAAGATCCAACAAAACAACCCAAGATGCTGTAAGAGGAGAGGTGGGGTATCAGCAGCAGCAGATTACCACAGGCTCCCCTGAACATTGATGATGAACCACCTTCTTTCTCTCCCCTGGTGTTGCTGCCTTTGTGCAGGCTTGGGTCTTCTCCCTCTGAGACTCTTGCTAGAATCACCCAGTACACATCGTGGATCTGTTTCCCACATCTCCAATACATTCTCCAGGGGAGTCTTTATAATATATAATTTTGATTAAATTAACCATCAGTTTATGTTTTTATTTGATGGCATCTCATGTCATATGACTTCAGGCTCAAACACCTTAGCTTGTCTCTAATAATCTTGATCTAATAGTCCTAACCTTGCATTCTGACTCTCCTGTCTTCATTTTTCTCTTTATTGAAATCACATCAGAGATCCAGTATTATCTGAAGCATTGTGGGCTTTTTTCTTCTCTGAATTGAAACATGTGCTATCATTCTATAATTGGAAGATTCACAATCATATTTCAACATTCACTAAAATGTAACGTCCACTGAGGAAAGCTTCCCTTTATTAGACAGAATAGGCACAGATTGCCATCGAGTTACAGGTGAAGGAGCACCCAACACTACCCAGTTACATGCACCCTGCTTTGCATTATAGAATTACAATTATACTTTGGACTCTTTAAGGTCAAGAACCATGTTGTGTCTTATTTGTACTTTTATTGCACATAGTGCTGTATTTTATCATTTTAAAAATGTATAACACATGTTTATAGAATGAATGAATAAATAAAGGAAAGAATGGATGAATAAATATGACCGCAATCATAGGATTATGAATAAATGTAAATAGCACTTGGGTAAAATGAACAGAGAAAATAATAAGACTAGTAAAAATGAGATTCATTACTTGAGAAAATGCATATCAGTGGTAAAAGTTGAGACGAAAATAAAAGCAAACAGGTCAGAAAGAACTGAATGGTTTTACCAGGTGAGATAAAACAAAGTAATAGGATAGAAATATCAAGTGGATCACATAAAAACAAGTTATAACATGTGGTGTGTAGGCAGAAAGTAAAAAGATATAGTCAAAAAATAAGATTAAAAAAAGAATGTGAAGAAAAATGCTAAGTTAGATGCATGACGAAATTGCAAAGAAAAACACACACACACAAAACCCCACCTTAAGCCTATATTTTAAACTTTGTGAACACTTGAATATGGGGCAAAAGATGATATCTACTACTGTTAGGAGAGGACACCAGAGTGAGACAAGTTTAAGTGGAAACACGTTAAAAGGCAGTAGAAACCAGTTTCTACTAGGATTTTTCAAGAAGTAATTTGTCCTCTGTCTTTACTGAGGTGCAAACCCATTTCTAGCCTTAGTTGGCAATCTCGTTTCTAAGAAAGACTTCTGCAGAGTGAAAATGTCTGACTTTTTTAAATTATGGTGTTTTTTTCCCAAAAAAATCACAATTCACAGTGAAACTTGAGTTGTGGCAGAAAAAAAAAATTTCATTTCCTAAACTTTTTGAAAGGAAGTTGCCAGCTTGATGGCTTATTTCTGCATAAGATTCTGGGGTATGTTGTCCATAGATAAATAAACACCTCCTCCTGCGTGGCTGAAATGCAACATCTAAAATCGTAAATTAGTATTGATACGTTTCTGCCATCTACTCCTCAGACCCATTCAAATTTTCCCAACTGACCCCGTAAGGTCTTGCCTGCCAAAAGGATCCCTTGAAAATTATGAATTTTCTAGTTGTCATATTTCTTCAGGCTGCTTCAGTCTGAAAGTGTTCTTCAGTCTTTTCTTTTGTTTTTTGGATTTTTTTTTAGAATGTTATTGTCTGTTAGAAATATTATTTGCACTATTTTGCAAATTGGTCCTCAATTTAAGTTTGCATGAAGTTTCTTTGTAATTGAATTCAGGTTATGTTTCTTTAGCAAGAAAAAAATCTCAGAAGTGTTGCCAGCTTCTCACTGCACCCTATCAAATGGTGCATAACATTTATTTTTCCCATAACTGACAATGTTCATTTTGATCACTTGATTAAGGTGGTGTCAGACATTCTTCTTTAAATAAATGTACTCTAATACCCTTTGTAAGTAAATATTTTGTTAGACTCTAATCTGTAATGCTATAAAAGTCTTATTTCTCATCAAATATTTATATTTATTTTCATTTATATCTGTATGTGCTCATAGTTTAGTATTTTATTTTATAGGCCTATCAGCAGCAGCATAACCTAAGAACTTGTTAGACATTCAAATGATCAGGCATTGCATCTATGTTTATCTAATCAGAAATTCTCAGAGTGAGACCCACATGATGTTTAAAACCCATATGTGTTTTAACAATTGCTTCAGACAGTTGTGATGTATGCTGAAATACTCCAGAACCACTGGATTACTGAATCTGTATCTTGGCTGCATATTAAAAGTCTCCTGTAGAGACCTTTAAAAACTACAGATTGTTGGGTCTTACTGAGATTAACCATAAATTGCTTTAATATGGGGTCCAGGTATCAATATTTCTTGTATCTTAAAATGATTCTACCTTTTAGCCAGAGATTAAAACCACTGGCAGATTTTATCTGAAGCAGCGGTTCCCAAACCTGGCTCCACCTCATCAACATCTAGAGAGTGTTGAAAAATACTGATGCCTGGGGCTTACCAATAGATATTCTGATTTAATTAATCTGGAATGTAGCATGAACATTATAATTTAAAAATATTAGAAACACCTGGAGAATTTTTAAACCTTATGATGCTCAGTTCAAGCCATTCTCTCACACTAGTTATATCAGAAACTCTAGTAGTGAGATCTAGCATTTAAAAAACTCCCCACGTGATTATAACATGCAGGAATTTGAGAACCTTTATATGAGTTCTTTTATATTTCACAATGCACTTTTCTATAACAAGATATTTACTTATTGAGTGATAAAAACACTATCTTGTAGTGAAGCCATAATGTGTGTTAGCATGGTGTTAAGAACTTGGCATTTAAATGTATTTATCGCAATATCTCCCTGCATTTCAGGTATTTTCTCATAATACAGATGAGGAAATTGAAACAGGGCCAAGAATTACCTTGACCTATGTTACTCAACCAGTAAACGGGAAGCAAATATTCTAACCTAGCCTCTGAGACTTCAGAAAATTTACTCCTTGCAATTACACTCCATCGTTTCTCACCCCTTATGGGAGGCGTTTGTCTTATATGAGCTCATTTATTTAATTTTAACAAAATGCCTTGATTATAATAGAAAGCATTCCATGTTTCAGATGTGCAGGAATCAAAAGAACAAAATAATGTGGACACAAATTTCAGAGTTCCAAGGTGCATCTCTACGAATGGAGTCCTGAGTTTGGTAGCATATTAAAAGTGTAACACTTCATGATGACTCAGCAAAGAATAATGAAGTAGGATAAATAGCTCAGATTTTAGGTCATGTAGAGTTTTGCTGAATCCTACTGAATGAAACATATATTGATTACATTTGGATGAGATTGTGAGAGTTGGTGGTTAAGGGATGGGTAAGGGGTGGTGAGGTTGTGGAGAAACTTTGGGCAGGTTTCAGATTATGAAATTTAAGTCTCAATTATGCATAAGTACCCTTCAAGCCCTTAGCTAACATCTTTTTCATATAATCTGGCTAAGGGTTTTTAATTATTTTTGTTTTTGCTATCAAGTTAATAAAGTTTCTGCCAATTCTTTTTCTGATTATCCAATATTTTATATTGACTGGTTGCTGAAGATTTTCCTTCAAAACTTTTGAAATAAGGTGATATTTATTTTCTGGCTGAAATTTTGTTCTTTCATTCCAAAAAGGAAAGGAAGGGTTTGAGGAGAAAATGAGCTAGTTAGGTGTGTGTATCTTCCTGAAGAGGAGATAGTTCAGTGGCAACAGAGTGTATACTGAAGTAAGGGTTGTATACCATTGTGTATCCATGACCTTGTGATAGAAAGGAAAACATCACCTAGTCCCAGAGTAACTTAATAAATAAATAAAATGGAATGGCAGGGACAATAATCCCACATTGTCTTTTTTGGTTAAGGTTGCTATATATCTATCAACTACCTTAGACACTTCCAAGACACAATCTACAGCATTCATAATTATGAAACACCTAGCTTTATGCTTGAAGCTACTCAAAATTTTGATCAATCTAGTTACATTTCTATTCATTACATGAAGTGTTCTTTTTTGTTTTTCTGAATGGCATTGAAGGTTGCTCTTTGTAAAACATTTTTGAGGGTGAGGATGGGAAGAAGGTTGTGGAAAAAAGAAAATGTCATCAAAGAATAACTGCAAAATAACACCATGAAAAGAATGGCATATTGTGAGAGGCACCGATATGGTAGATGGTCCTTATTCAATGAAGAGTGAATCTCGGCCTAACGACCAGATGGCAGAGCTGAACACAGAAATTCCATATGTGTGATGGCAGCGAGGGACGGACATTGACATACTTGCTTTTCCAGCCAAATGCCTCAGCAGATGCAGAGTTTTACACTTTAACATTGCAATATGGCACTAAAACCCAGGAGAAGAGTTAGATGCAAGATTCAAAGCTGATTTAAAGTGGCAGAGTTTAAATCCAATCCTATCCTAATAGGGTGAAAGCTATGAACAGAAAGTGAGGGGAGATTGGAGCTCTCTAAGATTACATCTTGGATCTACTGATATTTTCACTTGTATAAAGAAAAACCAAACCTGGTCGTATTAGTTATAGGTCTCTTCCTGTCCTCAAGTTTTTCTAAGAATAAATAAATAAAATAAAAATCAAGTTTAAGAAATGAACTACTAAAGGAAAACTGCATTAACCTGTTCTTTCTTGATTCTAGAAAAGTCCGTAGTATGAGTTATTTTCAACTTTGAATAAACTACGGGATGTGCTTGAAAATTAGATTTCCATTTAATTGAATTTTTCTGTGCGGGGGCTCTAGGTAGTCATTTTTGTGCAGAGGAGATTGTGGCTGTGCTGCACTGCCTACCAAGCCCTAAGAAAAATTTATTAGTTTTTTTAGCAAAAAAATTTAGTAAATAAGCCCACTGACTCTTACTGTTTTTTATATGTGTATTTATTAGAATATTGGCAAGCAACAAAGTTTTCTGAAATTATTAAGCTGTGGGCTGGAATGTCATTTGCAGCCTCTTTCCTTGGGTCTCAGTATTCTTCCACAAGGGATGACTGCCAAAGGATGAGCTACAGTAAACATATTTCCCCAAACACTTCCTCAGTTAAGCAGAAAAGGACATTCTTTCACAGTCTTGCGGTAATTCGTTCAGGTTCCTGGTGTTGTTAACTTGTTCAAGGTTGATTGAAGGCAATGATGTGAATTCACTTTGGTCCATCTTGACATGATATTGCAATGAGTCCCAGTGTTCTGTTGAGAAAATGTCCTCTGTGACACCTGCCTTCCATTTTACCAATATTTCTCTGTTTTTATATCTAAAAGATTCAGATGTAAAAACCACTATCTATTCACTAAACATATCTGGCATATTTGGCATTTTCTTCATAGTGCTTCAATAATTGTTACCTCATTGTATTAGTACATTTTCATGCTGCTAATAAAGATGTACCTGAGACTGGGAAGAAAGAGTTGTTTTTTTTTTTTTTTTTTTTTTTTTTTTTTCCGCATCCAAAGTCTTTTTATTAAGAGAGTAGGATTCAGGGTTAGTCTTTGTAGCCTCTGCTGGCCTGTCGGCCTCTGGCGCGCTCGAACTTCCGGCCCTTGGAGTGGATGTAGGGTTTGGTGTGGCTGTGTGGAGTTCCTGGGGCCTTGACGAAATGCCGGTACACCTCTCGGCCCTTGCGAGGACCGGAGAGCAGGACGGTCCTGCAGCCCTTGGGGGAGTCCAGGGCTAGCTGGTCAAAAGTGAGGATCTTGCCCCCCCCTCCCCGCCTTGAGGATACGGCTGCGGGCCCGGCTGGTCACACGCAGGGCACACACCTTCAGTTTAGGCAGCTCCTGAACCCGCACGTCATCCGTTATGGTCCCCACAACCACGGCCGTTTTGTTTTCCCGGCCAGGAAGTTTCATCTTCCGGATCATCCGGGAAAGGGACAGAGGTGGCCGGTTGGTGCAACTCATAAACAACCTCTTCAGCACAACTTGGTTAAATGTGGAGTTGATTCACCTGGCCAGAAACCTGTACAGCTTGACCAACAGCCTCAGGTAGATATCCTGGCTCTTGGGCTCCTTGCACCGAACCTTTCGATCCTTGTTGTGACGGATGTCAACTCCCATGGTGGCACCTCCTGCTCGGTCAGGTCCGGAAAGAGTGAAAGAGGTTTAATTGGACTTACAGTTCCATATGTCCAGGGAGGCATCAGAATCATGGCAGGAGATGAAAGGCACTTCTTACATGGCAGCAGCAAAAGAAAATAAGGTAGAAGCAAAGGCAGAAATCCCTGATAAACCCATATCTTGTGAGACTTATTCACTACCACAGGAACAGCATGGGAAAGACCAGTCCTCATGATTCGATTACCTCCCCTGTGTCCCTTTCAAGACATATGAGAATTCTGGGAGATAAAGCTTAAGTTGAGATTTGGTGTGGGGTCACAGCCAAGCCCTACCATTCTGCCCATGCCCCCTCCAAATCTCATGGCCTCACATTTTAAAACAAATCATGCCTTCCTAACAGTCCCCAAAGTCTTAACTCATTTCAGCATTAACTCAAAAGTCCACAGTCCGAAGCCTCCTCTGAGACATGACAAGTCCCTTCAGCTTATGAGCCTATAAAATCAACAGCAAGCTAGTTACTTCCTAGATACAATGAAGGTACAGATATTGGGTAAATATAACAATTCCACATGAGAGAAATTGGCCAAAACAAAGGGACTACAAGATCCATGCAAGGCTGAAATCCAGCAGGGTGGTCAAATTTTAAATCTCCAAAATGATCTCCTTTGACTCCAGGTCTCACATCCAGGTCACTCTGATGCCAGAGGTAGGTTCCCAGGGTCTTGGTAAGCTCCACTTCTGTATTTTTTCAGGGCACAGCCTTCCTCCCAGCTGCTTTCATGGGCTGGTGTTGAGTGTCTGTGGCTTTTCTGGATCTACTATTCTGGGTTCTGGAGGACAGTGGCCCTCTTCTTACAGCTCCACAAAGCAGTGCCCCAGTAGTGACACTGTGTTGGGGCTCCCATTCCACATTTTCCTTCTACAATGCTATAGAAGAGGTTCTCCATGAGGGTCTCACTCCTGCAGCAAACTTTTGCCTGGGCATCCAGGAATTTCCATACATTCTGAAATCTAGGTGGAGGTTCCCAAACCTCAATTCTTGACTTTTGTTTACCTGCAGGCTCAACACTGCATGGAAGCTGCCAAGGCTTGGGCTTCCACCCACTAAAGCCACAGCCTGAGCTATATGTTAGCCCCTTTCAGCCATGGCTGGAGTGGCTGGGACACAGGTGACCAAGTTCCTATGCTGCACATAGCATGGGGACCCTTGGCTCCACCCATGAAACCACTTTTTTCTTCTGGCCCTCTGAACTTGTGATGGAAGCAGCTGCTGTGAAGGTCTCTGACCTGGAGACATCTCCCCATGGTCTTGGGGATTAGCATTAGGCTCCTTGCTACTTATGCAAATTTCTGTAGCCAGCTTGAATTTCTCCACAGAAAAAAATTGTTTTGTACAATTGCATAGTCAGGCCACAATTTTTTTTAACACTTTATAAAACAATGACTTTAGCAGTACCCAAGTCACCTCTTGATGCTTCTGACAAATATATTAAATCATCTCCCTCAAGTTCAAAGTTCCACAAATCTCTCAGGCATGGGCAAAATGGCACCAGCCTTTTTGCTAAAACATAGCAAGGGTCACCTTTACTGTAGATCACAAAAAGTTTGTCATCTCCGTCTGAGACTACCTCAGCCTGAATTTTATTGTCCATATTGCTTTGCAGCTTTGCAGGGTACAACCTCCTACCCAGATGCTTTCAAGGGCTGGCTTTGAGTGTCACCTGTGGCTTTTCCAGGTGCATGATGCAAGCTGTTGGTGGCTTTACCATTCTGAGTTCTGGAGAATGGTAGCCCTTTTCTCACAACTCAACTAGGCAGTTCCCCTTTAGGGACTCTATGTGAGGGCTCTGACTCTATGTGGGGACTCTATGTGGGGGCTCTGCATTTTCCTTCTGCACTGCTCTAGCAGAGGTTCTCCATGAGATCCTCACCACTGTGGCAAACTTCTGCCTGGGAATCTAGGCATTTCCATACATCTTGTGAAATCTAGGTGGAGGTTCTCAAACCTCAATTCTTGACTTCTGTGCACCTTCAGGCTCAACACTACGTGGGAGCCGCCAAACCTTGGGGTTTGTACCATCTGAAGCCATGGCCCAAGCTCTACATTGGCCTTTTTCAGCCATGGCTGAAGTGACTGGGATGCAGGGTACCAAGTCCCTAGACTGGACACAGCTCAGGGACCCTAGGCCTGGCCCATGAAACCACTTTTTCCTCCTATGCCTCTGGGCCTGTGATGGAAGGGGTTACCCTGAGGACCTCTGACGTGGTCTGGAGACATTTATTTTCCACATTGTCTTGAGGATTAACATTTGGCTTCGCATTACTTATGCAAATTTCTGCAGCTGGCTTTGATTTCTCCTCAGAAAATGGGATTTTCTTTTCTATTAGGCTGTAAATATTTAGGCTGTACACTTTCCAAACTTTTATGCTCTGCTTCCCTTTAAAAACTGAATGTTTTTAACAGCACTCAGATTACTTCTTGAATGCTTTACTGCTTAGAAATTTCTTCTGCAAAATATCCAAAATAATCTCTTTCAAGTTCAGAGTTCCAGAAATCTCTAGAGCAGGGTCAAAATGCTGCCAGTCTCTTTGCTAAAGCAGAATAAGAGTCACCTTACCTCCAGTTCCTAACAAGTATGTCATCTCCATCTGAGACCACCTCAGCCTAGACTTGATTGTCCACATCACTATCAGCATTTTGATCAAAGCCATTCAGAAAGTCTCTAAGAAGTTACAAACATTCCCACATTTTCCTATCTTCTTCTGAGCCCTCAGAACCACTCCAACCTCACCTCTTACCCAGTTCCAAAGTCACTTTCACATTTCCTGGTATCTTTTATGCAATGCTCTACTCTACTGATACCAATTTACTGAATTAGTCCATTTTCACACTGCTAAGAAAGACATATCCAAGACTGGGCAATTTACAAAAGAAAGAGGTTTAACTGGACTTAGAGTTTTGTGTGGCTGGGGAAGGTCACAATCATAGCGGAAGGCAAGGAGGAGCAAGTTTCATCTTACATAAATGGCAGCAGGCAAAGAGATAATAAGAAACAGAAGTAGAAATCCCTGATAAACCCATCAGATCTCATGATACTTGTTCACTACCACAAGAACAATGTGGAGGAAACCACCTCCATGATCTGATTATCTCCCACCGGGTCCCTCCCACAACATGTGGGAATTACGGGAGCACAATTCAAGATGAGATTTGGGTGCAAACACAGAGCCAAACAATTTCAGGTGGTGAGGTAGAATTTGAAAGTACAGATCATCTGTCTACCTGAAATAGACTTGATACCTGCTACGTAGCATTGCACCCATCATGTTCAACACATTTTGCCCCATTCAAACCCCATTTCCTGCAAAAGCAGTCTCTGCTCACACTAATTACCTACATTTTCTTTGCATTTTATAAACTCCCAAGTAAATGGTTTAAGATAATAAGCAATAGCAGTGAGTGTGTTCCTAGTAAAAATGGTAATAATTAACATTTATGAGCATGTACTACATTTCAGATACTGCATTAAGTATGCATTATTTCATCTAATCTTCCCCACAATTCTATGGGATAGGCATTATTATTTTCTTTACTTTTTAAAACAAACAAACAAAACATCTTGAGGAGTATATTTAAGGAGATTTTGTAACCTCTCCAGGGTCACAGATCTACAAAATCATAGCACTAGGAATTTAGGGCTGTTATATTTAATTCTAGACCACAAACTTTCTTGCTATAGAATTATATAAAAATATGACCATTGGATTCTTAACTTGTGTTGAGATTTCTTTAAGCTAGTATTCACAGTCTGCCTTAGTCTATTCTACCTAATATTCAATGCTTTTTGAGTGACAGAACACAAACTCTTCTATTTATCCACTCCAGAACATAACTTTATTGCATATTCCAATGTACATTTGTTTTCAGATGCTGTTTTCCTTACTTGACATTTTCTTGCTCACCTTGCCTATTTACCTTATGTTTACCTGCTCCTCAATATTTAACTCTGTTTTCACATCCACATGGAAACTTCCTCTGACTTCTTAAGCCCAGAATGACCAGTTTATTAAAAGTAGCTTTAAATCTGTCCATCTGCCATGATCTCTCCATCACCAGCCCCAGTCCGTGTTGCCAACATTTCTTACCTAGGCCACTTCAAAATTCCTTGATTGGATACACTGTTCCATGTCTCCTCTCATTCTGATATATCTGGCTTTTTTTTTCCCTGAAGTGATATGTTCAAACTGCATCACCCAACCCGCATCCATATTCTAACGGTCTTTCAGAAAAAGATTTGTATCATTAACATAGGATAAATCATTTGGTTCCTGATGAACTTACTGGGTTCAGCTGTGCTAGGCTTAACCTCTCACTTTTTGTTCCTTCCTTCTTTGAATCTTCCCTGTCCTTCTCTCTCTTGTTTCCCCAAGACTCTCCACAGACCACTCCTTCTCCCTGTGGCCACCCCACGTCTGCCAAATTTACTCTTGTGCATCCTTCAAATTCAGAACTCATTGAATATAAAAATAAATTCAACAACCTCCAAGTCACATACTAAATTTTGGCCATACTGAAGCCTGTGGTAACACTGAATTTTTTTCTAATGTGTGTTAATCATCACTTTGAGTAAACTGCTCAATATTTAAGACAGAGAACAGAGTTCTCTGTCTTAATATTGGCAGCTTTCTTCCTCCCTGTATGGATTTATAGACTAGAGCTCTTAAGACTTAGAGTACGTTCCCCAATTTCTTATTCTTAGGGATTTAATCTTTTTGAATAAACACCACGGGTGTTTTGAATGCACACCAAGGGTATGTTGCCTACCACTGTAAGACCATCGAAATGCTCTTCTTACCTTGGGACCTTGACATTCCTCCCATTTGGTAGATATACTTCATTGATCACAGGCAGAGTTATGTGACTGCTTTGACCAATTGAGTATGGTGGAAGTGAAAGTGATGTTCTGTGACATTAAATCAATCAAAATCTCTGTTCATTGGCTTCAAAACATGGCCTTAGCAACACAAGTAAATGACACACACCTTTCTCATGCTCTTTTAGGATGCTCACTCCTGGAATCCAGTTGCCATTGCTATGAACAGGCTGATAGAAATGTTACATGGAGAGGCCACAGTAGGAGTTCCAGCTTTCAGTCCAGCTTAAGTTCCTTCTAACAGTCAATCAACTGCCACATTTATAAGTAAGAAAGTACCAAGTGACTCTAGCCTCAAGCTACTGAGTAATCTACCAACATAATAGGGCAGAGATAGGCAAGTGAGCTCTGCCTGAATTTATGAGCATAACAAGATGGTGGTTTTACATCAATAATTTTTGGGCAAGCTTGTTATGTAACAATAGCAACTAAAATGACACCTTAAATGTTAATGGTGATCCTTGAATGCACTGCTTTCTTTCAAACAGATAAAATCCCCAAGATTTCTAAAAAGCACCTTATTGGTCCAAAGAAGTGTCTGCTTCCAGTATCGTACTCTCCTTTTTTTTTTTTTTTTTTTTTTGAGACGGAGTTTCGCTCTTGTTACCCAGGCTGGAGTGCAATGGCGCAATCTCGGCTCACCGCAACCTCTGCCTCCTGGGTTCAGGCAATTCTCCTGCCTCAGCCTCCCGAGTAGCTGGGATTACAGGCACGTGCCACCGGGCCCAGCTAATTTTTTGTATCTTTAGTAGAGACGGGGTTTCACCATGTTGACCAGGATGGTCTCGATCTCTTGACCTCGTGATCCACCCGCCTCGGCCTCCCAAAGTGCTGGGATTACAGGCTTGAGC
>JAPYYA010002592.1:0-13804 GCA_028533165.1 Leontopithecus rosalia
AACAAAATAGGCAACAGATTTGAGCAAATAATTTAGTGAAAAGGAAATAAAAACAGCTCTTAAATATATGAAAATATGCTCAACCTCCTTCCTAGTAAGAAAAGTTCAAATTAACACTGCACTGATAACTACAAAAATAAAACTACTTGGTAACACACTAAGTTGGGGAAGAATGGGGAGAAACGCAGTATCCCGTGTTGCTGGTAAGAGTTAGACGCCTCTGTAATGGACAGTAATATAAAAATCACAGACGTTTATGTCCTTTAACCTAGCCACTCTACACTTCTAGTTTACATGTGACACATGTACAGTGACACATGTACAGGACTAGTACATGCAAAGTGACACATGTACAGGACTAGTCATTAAGGCAATTTTTTACAATAAGAGTTTGGAAACAACCTAAACGACCATGAATCAGAAGACCAGTTAAATAAGCCAGGCATAGGAGCTCACAGCTGTAATCCCAGAACTTTGGGAGACTGAGGAGGGTGGATCACTCGAGGTCAGGAGTTTGAGACCAGCCTGGGCCAATATGGCAAAACCCTGTCTCTACTAAAAATACAAAAAAATTAAAAAGGAACAAAAAGACCAGTTAAGTAAATGATATCCATTCTATAAAATTATACAGCCATCAAAAAGAATGAGGCAATTTCATATACACCAACAAGGAAAGTTCTCCAAGATACGTTGCTAATGGGGGAAAAAGCAAAATGTAGAAATGTATATATTCTACCATTTGTGTAAAAATAGTGAAAGACACATATATAAATACTCGTGTCTCTGGAAAAAATGTACAAGAACCATAACATTGGTTGTCTGTGGAATTGAGTGGCTGTGGGACACAGGTAGAAGGGAGCTTTCAATGCTTACCATTTTGTGATTTTGAATTTTGGACCATATGAACCTATTCAAACAGTAAATTTTTAAAAATTCTAAATAAAGGCAAAATACAGAATATATGAAAATATGCTCAACCTCCTTCATAGGAAGAAAAATTCAAATTAACACTGCACTAATAACTACTTGGATTGTCAGAAATAAAACTACTTGGTAACACACTATGTTGGGGAAGAATGGGGAGAAACGCAGTATCCCGTGTTGCTGGTAGGAGTTAGACGCCTCTGTAATGGACAGTATTATAAAAATCACAGACATGTGTGTCCTTTGACCTAGCCACTCTACACTCCTAGTTTACTTGTGCAAAGTGGCACATGTACAGGACTAGTCATTAAGGCAATTTTTTCTAAGAGTTTGGAAACAACCTGAATGGGCATGAATCAGAAGACCAGGTGAACTATCTGACTCTCTCCCCACACGTTTGTTTATGCAGCATGTTTAGATATTTTTATTTGTTTCCTTCTTACTCCATTTTCGGCCTGCTGATGCCACAAAAAACTGACTTTTATTCATTCTACCAAACCTTCGTATTTAACATATTCAGTACTCGGGCAAAATGCTGGTAAATCACAGTGGTCTGAGGCTTTTCCTAGAATTGAGTCTTAGAGTTGGAAGAGGCATTTGAAACTGGCCAGAGGTCACACACTCGAAGCCTGCAGGTCTCCAAGTTCTCCAGGGCTTTATTTCGCCCACACAGTATTTTTTTAACTGGGAAATTCCATATGAACTGGATTTCCAGGATCTGTTTAAAAAAAAAAAACCAGAATATTTGGTAACATTGAGAAGATATTTCCTCTTGTTGACAGTTTGTAGGAGGAAACTGTCAGCCATGGTTTTCTGAAGGGCACACCCTCTGAAGGAGGTCACAGTCCTCACTGTTTCCTATTGTCTTTGGTACATTGTATGATCTGCCTGGTGCATGCAGACATTTGAGTTGGAGACCTTTCATCTAAATCAACCGTCTCCGACCCCAGTACCCCTCTCCCCACACAGCTTCCCACATACATGGGCACCTCCCATCAAAGACAAAGTCTAAATCCTGTCCTGGAACGTAGCAAGGTTCCTGGCATACACAGAGCAGGAGCTACCAATTATTGTGGAACAAATGCTGAAGTTCTTTCAACAGCATCCCTAATTGAAGTTCCTTTCTCGTGCCAGTGCCAGTGCCAGGCAGGCAGCAATACATGTGGTGAAGAGCACGGCCTGTAGAACCTGAAGCACTGCCGTCACACTTCCCTTGTGTGTGGCTTTATTGCTTTAATGCCTCAAAGCCTCAGTTTCTTCATCTGTAATGGAGACAACAGCACCTACTCACTGCATTAAAGAAGAAAGTGTGCGTAAAGTGCCTGACACCAACTAAGTGTCGGTTGGTTACTAATTAAGTTGATATGGTTCCTAAGGGCACTAAGCCTGTCCTAGTTACAAATATAGCCTGTGGACTCATACCTTATTACTTTATCTCACTTCTTAAGCCTGTTTTCCTTTCTGTAAAATGAGGATAACAGTAGCTAGCATTGGCCAGGCACAGTGGCTCACTCATAATCCCAGAATTTTGGGAGGTCGAGGCGGGCAGATCATGAGATCAGGAGATCAAGACGATCCTGGCTAACATATGAAACCCCATCTCTGATAAACATACAAAAAATTAGCTTGGTGTGGTGGCACAGCTGGTGGCACAGCTACTCGGGAAGCAGAGGCAGGAGAATCACTTGAACTCAGGAGGCAGAGATTGCAGTGAGCTGAGATCGCACCACTGCACTCCAACCTGGGCAACAGAGCAAGTCTCCGTCTAATAATAAAACAAAATAAAATATAACTAACATTTGCTAAGCGCTCTCACCCAGTGAGTGTGGTTCCAATTGACACTCACCAAGTGTCAATAAAGTGCCTGACACTAATTAATGTCTACGAGCCACTGCTATTATTCATAGAAGCTTTTGTAGCCATTCTATACAACAGGAAAATATCAGCCTAGGCTACTTATTGGAAATCAAAGTTTAAAATACATTCTGAGTTGTTGTAAGATGGAGAAGGGCAGCTCAGGGGCATACACATACCTATGTTTGTCAGAGGTGTTCACTTTCATCAGGCTGGTTCAAAGCAGGCTAAAGACATATTTCAAAAGATCATTCCTGTTGTTATTTTATATTCTTTTCATGTATGTGATCTATAAATATGCCTATAAAGATTTGCACTGTTCTTATTTCTGTATCACATAATTCAGTTCACCACTCACAGAGAGATATGTATAAGGCTTGGGGAATTGCAGAAGAGTGGGGGTGGGAGGGCTGAGACAGAGCCAGAGGACAGTGCGTCTACAGAGGGAGGGGTGGGAGGTGCGGCCTGCAGGAGTCAGGGATGTGTAAGAGCAGGAGGGCAGACCACAGCTGGCACTGACTACTGACCCCAAGAACAGTGTCACATGCACTGAGGAGAGCCAGCAGAAACAGCAGGGCAAGGGTCCTTCCTTCACCAACCAAGTCACTTGGTTCCTAAGGTCACCAAACCTATCCTACTTACAAATGTAGCCTGTATGGACTTATACCCTACACTTTATCTCGCTTCTCACTTTATTTCTGTCTCTCTTTTTGAGACAAGGTCTCACTGCAGTTACCCTGGCTGGAGTGCAGTGGCTTGATCTCAGCTCACTGCAGCCTCGATCTCCTTGGCTCAGGTCATCCTCCCACCTCAGTCTCCCAAGTAGCTGGGACTATAGGCATGTGCCACTGTGCCCAGCTAATTTTTTGTATTTTTTTAATAGAGACAGGTTTCACTATGTTGCCTAGGCTGCTCTTGAACTCTGGAGCTCAAGTGATCTGCTCACCTTGGCCGCCCAAAGTGCTGGGATTACAGGTGTGAGCCACCACACCTGGCTCCTTATCTCACTTCTTAAACCAGTTTTCTTATCTGTAAAATGAGGATAACAGTAACTAACATTTACTAAGAGCTCTACCCAGTGCTTTCCATGCCTTCTCCTGTACCTTTTTTATTGCACTTCCTTTTATTGTTTTGAAGACCATGCTTTTTTTTTAACAGACTGAATGTATACAGTGTATACATTAAGCAAGTTTATTTGCAGCATTTCTCCAATAGCAGGTGCTCACTTCCGGTCACCGTGGCATGCTTTGGTAATTCTCACATTTCAAACTCTTCCATGATTAACATATCTGTGATGATGATCTGCGATTTTTGATACTACTATTGTAACTCTTTTAGGACACCACAAACCATGTCTGTGTAAAACAGCTAACTTAATGATAAATGTGTGTGACCTGACTCTTCCACACACTGACCGTTCCCCCACCTCTCTCCCTCTCCTTGTGCCTTCTTATTCTCTGAGACACAACCATACTGAAATTTGGCCAATTAATAGCTCTACAGTGCCCTCTAGGTGTTAAATGAAAGGAAGAGTTGCAAGTCTCAACTTTAAATTAAAAGACAGAAATGATTAAGCTCAGAGAGGAAGGCATGTTGAAAGTCAGCAGAAGCCGAAAGCAAGGCCTCTTGCACCAGTTAGCCAAGTTGAGAATGCACAGGAAAAGTTCTTGAAAGAAGTTTAAAAATGCTACTCCAGTGAACACACAAATAAGAAAATGAAACAGCCTTATTGCTGATAATGGAGAAGTTTGAGTGGTCTGAATAGAATATCAAACCAGTCACAACATTCCCTTAAGCCAAAGCCTTATCCAGAGCAAGACCCTAACTCTTCAATTATATGAAGCCTGCGACAAGTGAGGAAGCGGTGGAAGAAAACATCGAAGTTAGTAAGTGTTGGCTCATAAGGCTTAAGGAAAGACGCCATCTCCATAGCATAAAAGTGCAAGGTGCAGCAAAAAAACTATCATTAGAGTGAACAGGCAACTGACAGAATAGGAGAAAACTTTTGCAATTTACCCATCTGACAAAGGGCTAATATCCAGAATCTACAAAGAACTTAAACAAATTTGCAAGAAAAAACAAACAATCCATCAAAAAGTGGGCAAGAATATGAACAGACACTTCTCAAAAGGAGACATTTATGCAGCCTACAAATGTATGAAAAAAATGCTCATCATCGCTGGTCATTAGAGAAATGCAAATCAAAACCACACTGAGATACCATCTCACACCAGTTAGAATGCTGATCATTAAGACGTCAGGAAACAACAGATGCTGGAGAAGATGTGAAGAAATAGGAACACTTTTGCACTCTTAGTGGGAGTGTAAGTTAGTTCAACCATTATGGAAGACAGTGTGGTGATTCCTCAAGGACCTAGAACTAGAAATACCATTTGGCTCAGCAATCTCATTCCTGGGTATATACCCAAAGGATTATAAATCATTCTATTATAAAGACACATTCACATGTATGTTTATTGTAGCACTGTTCACAATAACAATGACTTGAAACCAACCCAAATGCCCATCAATGCTAGACTGGATAAAGAAATGCGGCACATATACACCACGGAATACTATGCAGCCGTAAAAAGGATGAAGCTGGAAACCATCATTCTCAGCAAACTAACACAAGAACAGGAAACTAAACACCACATGTTCTCACTCATAAGTGGGAGTTGAACAATGAGAACACATGGACACAGGGAGGGGAACATCACACACCAGGGCCTGTCAGGGAGTGGGAGGCTAAGAGTGGGATAGCATTAGGAGAAATACCTAATGTAGATGACGGGCTGATGGATGCAGCAAACCACTATGGCATGTGTATAACTAGGTAACAAACCTGCACATTCTGCACATGTACCCCAGAACTTAAACTATAATTAAAAAGAAAAAAACAGTGCAAGGTGAAACAGCAAGTGTTGATTTAGAACCTGCAGCAGGATATCCAGATCTAACAAAGATCACTGATGAAGGTGGTCACACTAAACAACAGATTTTCAATACAGACAAAACAGCCTTCTACTGAAAGAAGATGCCATTTAGGACTTTCATAGTGAGAGAGGAAAAATCAATGCCTGGCTTCAAAGCTCAAAGGACAGGTTGACTTTCTTGTGAAAGGTGAATGCAGCTGGTGACTAGATGTTGAAGCCAGTGCTCATTTACCATTAAAACCATAGGGTCCTTAAGAATTATGCTAAACCTACTCTGCTTATGCTCATAGAATAGCAAACCCTATGTACAGATAACAGTATTTCTGTTTACAGCATGGTTTACCGAATATTTTAAGCCCACTGTTTAGACCTACTGCTTAGGAAAAAGAGATTGTTTTCAAAATATTACTGCTCATTGACAATACATACACCTGGTCACCCAAGAGCTCTGATGGAGATGTGCCTAAAGATTAATGCTGTTTTCATGCCTGCTAACACAATATCCATTCTGCAGCCCATGGATCAAGGAGTAGTTTCGACATTCAAATATTATTTAAGAAATATACTTTATAAGGCTATAGCTACCATAGATGGTAATTCCTCTGACTGATCTAGGCAAAGTACATTGAAAACTTTCTGGAAAGGATTCACCATTGTAGATGTCACTAAGAACATTTGTGAATCATGGGAGGAGGTCAAAATATGAATGTTAACAGGAGTTTTGAAGAAGTTGATTCAAGCCCTCATGGATAACTTTGAAGAGCTCAAGACCTCAGAATAAAAAATACCTGCAGTTATGATAGAAATAGCAAGAGAACTAGAATTAGAAATAGAGCCTGAAGATGTGACTGAATTGCTTCAACCTCATGATAAAACTTGAACAGATGAGGAGTTGCTTCTTAGAGATGAGCTAAGAAAGTGGTTTCCCGGCCAGGTGTATTGGCTCACGCCTGTAATCCCAGCACTTTGGGATGCCAAGGCAGGCAGATCACGAGGCCAAGAGATCAAGACCATCCTGGCCAACATAGTGAAACCCCATCTCTACTAAAAATACAAAAATTAACTGAACATGGTGGTGCATGCCTGTAGTCCCAGCTACTCTATAGTCTGAGGCAGGAGAACTGCTTGAACCTGGGAGGTGGAGGTTGTAGTGAGCCAAGATCACACCACTGCACTCTAGCCTAGCGACAGAGTGAGACTGTGTCTCAAAAAAAAAAACAAAAAAACAAAACAGTGGTTCCTTGAGATGAATCTACCCTGGTGGAGCTCCTGTGAACATTGTTGAAATGACAACAAAGGATTTAGAATATTACATAAACTTAGTTGATAAAGCAGCATCAGGATTTGAGACGTTTTACTCTGGGTAAAATTCTATCAAAACAACATTGTATGCTATAGAAAAATCTTTCATGAAGGGAGAGTCAATCAACATGGAAAACTTCATATTCTTCTTTTAAAAAGTTTCAACAGACACTTCAACCTTCAGCAACCACTATCCTGATCAATCAGCAACCATCAACAGAGGCAAGAACCTCCACCTGCAAGATTACCACCAACTGAAGGCTTAGATGATTGTTAACATTTTTTAAAAATAAAGTATTTTAAAATTACATTGTTTTCTTAGGCATAATATTGCACATTAATGGACTGCAGTATAGTGTAACCATACTTTTATATGAACTGGGAAACCAACAAAAATGTATGATTCACTTTACAGTAAAATTTACTTTATTATGGTGGTGGAACTGAATCCTCAACATCTCTGAGGTATACCTGTATTCCCTCGTTGAATCTTTGCAGCAATCGTATGAAATAGGTGTTATTATTATTAACCCCACTGATAACTGAAAAAAAGGTCCAGGCCAGAGAAAGAAAAGACTTGTGCAAAACCACACAGCCAATAAGTGACAAAGCCAAAGTTTTAATCCGGGCAGCTATATCCTTTGGCCCATGAACTTGTCTCACCATCAGAGGGTTGGGCTCGTGAATGGGACAATGCAAGGAAGCACCCACTCCAGTGCTTGGTGTTTAGTTAGTATTCACTCACCAGTGGCTGATGTTGCTGTTGCTGCTGCTGCTATTGCCATTTTTATTGTTGCTGTTCTTGCTGCTGTTGCTGTTATTACTGTTACTGCTGCTCTTGTTTTTGCTGTTGTTGTTGCTATTGTACCTGTTCCTATTGCTGTTGCTGTTGCTGCTGCTGTGGTAATTTTTGCTGCTGTTGCTACTGCTGCTACTGTTGCTGCTGCTTTCGTTACTGCTGGTTTTCATACTGCTGCTGTTGCTGCTGCTGTTACTGCTGCTGCTTCTGTTGCTATTGCGGTGACTATTGTTGCTGCTGGTTGATTGTGATGCTGTTACTATTGTTGCTGATGCTTCCGTTGTCATTGCTGCTGCTGTTATTGCTACTACTGCTACTGCTGCTGTTACTGTTGTTGCCCCTGATAGTGTTGTGGCTGCTGCTGTTGCCGCTACTGTTACTGTTGCTGCTGCTACTATTGCTGCTGTTGTTTTTTGTTGCTGCTGTTGCTGCTGTTGTTGCTTTTGTCATTGCTGCAGCTACTGTTGTTGCTGCTCTTGCTGCTGCTGTTGCTGATGTTGTTGCTGCTTTTGCTGACACTGCTGTTGCTGCTGTTATAATTATTGCTGCTGCTATTGTTGCTGATGCTGCTGTTGCTGCTTTTGTTACAGCTGCAGCTACTGGCCTTGGCCCTCTTGCTGCTGCTGCTGCTATTGCTACAGTTGTTGCTTTTGTTATTGTTGCTGCTGCTACTGTTGCTGACATTGTTGCTGCTGCTACTGCTATTGTTGCTGCTTCTGTTGTTATTGCTGTTGTTGATTATGATGCTGTTGCTGTTGCTGCTGCTGCTGTTGCTGAAATTGTTGCTATTATTGTTAATGCTGTTGTCATTGCTACTACTATGACTGCTGCTGCTGCTGTTGTTGCCGCTATTGCTACTGCAGCTGCTATTGTTGCAACCACTGATGTTGCTGCTACTGTTACTATCATGGTTGCTGCTACTATTACTGCTATTTTTGCTTATGTTGTTGCTGCTGTTATTGTTGCTGCTTCTGTTGTTATTGCCATTGTTGATTATGATGGTGTTACTATTGCTGTCACTGCTGCTACTGTTGCTGATGCTGTTGTTGCTGCTGTTGCTGACATTGTCATTGCTGCTATCGTTACTGCTATTGCTTCTGTTGCTGTTATGATTGCTGCTGCTATTGCTGTTGTTTCTATTGTTGCTTTTATTGTTGCTGCTGCTGCTGCTGTTGTTGTTGCTATTGTAATTATTGCTGCTGCTGCTATTACTACTATTTCTGTTGCTACTGATGCTGTTGCTGTTGCTGTGGCTATTGTTGCTGTTAATTGCGATGCTACTGCTGTTACTGTTGTTGATGCTGTTGCTATTGTTGCTTTGTTATTGTTGCTCTTGCTGCTGATGCTGCTACTGCTACTGTTGCTGTTGTTGTTGCCGATGCTGCTACTGTTGCTATTGCTGTTGCTGCTACCATTACTCTTGCTACTGCTGCTACTATTGCTTCTGGTGTTGCTGCTACTGTTTGTGCAGCTATTGTAATTATTGCTGCTGCGATTGTTGCTGTCATTACTGAGACTTCTGTTGCTGCTATTTCTGCTATTATTGCTGCTACCTCTGCTGTTGCTACTGCTGCTGTTGCTATTTCTGTGGCTATTGTTGCTGCTGTTCTTGCTCTTAATTGTGATGCTGTTGCTTCCGTGGCTATTGTTGCTGCTGTTGCTACAATTGTTGCTGCTATTGCTGCTATTGTTGCTTTTGTTATTGTTACCATTGCTGTTGTTTTTGTTATTGTTGCTGATGCTGTTGCTATTACTGTTGCTGCTGATGTTGTTACTGTTGTTATTGCTATTGCTGATACTATTGTTGCTGCTTCAGTCATTGATGTGGCTACTGTTGTTATTGCTGTTATTACTGATGCTGCTACTGTTGCTATTGCTGCTGATGATGATGGTATTACTATTGCCATACCTGTTGCTGCTACCGTTACTGTTGCCATTGCTATTACTATTGTTGCTGCTGTTGCTTTTGTTATTGTTACTGCTGCTGTTGTTGCTGATGCTTCTACTGTTGCTATTACTGTTGCTGCTGTTGTTACTGTTGTTGCTGCTGTTGCTACTGTTGCTGCTGTTGTTGCTGCTACTGTTGTTGCTGTTGTTGCTTTTGTTGTTCCTGTTGTTGCTTCTATTGCTGCCATTACTACTGTTGTTGTTTCTGCTGCTGCAGTTGTTATTGTTGTTGGCATAGAGACCACAGGAGCTCAACTGACTTGATTGTACCCCTTCATCTGGAGCTTTAGAGAATTCCAAAACCATAGGGTGATTTGGGTAAGCTTCTGCCATCCCTCATCTTCGATTGGATTGGCCAGAAATTGAGACAAGGCTAACCAACTCCAGGTGGTGGAAATTCTGTGAGATGCTGGGTGTCTGGGAGCAACCCATACCAGGTTCAATACTGTCATAAACAGAAACAGGTTCAAAGGACACAGCTGGGAACAACAAAATGAAGAAAGCAGCATTTCTGCAATGAATATCAGCAATGTCCTGGCATTCACAAAGACACGATTAACTTGCAGTTTAAACAAATGTTTTAATTGCATTCTTCATTTATTGAGCTGTTGAAAAGTAAATACACTTTGAGAAAATAATTTTTCAAATTCTATTTGTAGGACTAGTGATAACAATGTCTAAATTTTGCAATCTTCATCATTAACTGATATAAGATTTGTTTAGTCTTTACCCACATTCTCTATTACAGAGAAAGGCAAACACCCTAAAAAGGAACTTATTAGGCCAGTTCCCATTCAATAAGAGAAGTTTAGGAACAACCTTGTCCGCATGAGCTATCAACAAGTTCTGTCTATTTTCTTTGTGAGAACCACCACTCAGAACACATTGCAAGACTAATTCTGAACAAAGCTTATCATCATTTGTTGTTTTTCTTATATTTACCCACTTTATTTTGGTTTTCAGCCTCCTGATGATTTCTTTCTCCCCTCCCCATTTTTATTTCTTATTGCAGACCAAGAAAAAGTAAAGAAAAGATGATTTACCTCCAAGTTCAGGAAGTAGACATTCCATTGAACTAAGAAGAGAGACCATCACTTCTGCTGTGACTTCACTTTGATGACAGCAAGACCAAAAGCAGATATTTCTGCACTCATCTCAAAGCCCATACAACTCAACCCAACTTACCTTTGAGCCCTGTCAACCTAAATCTGTAGCCAGTGGAGGCTATTGTACCACTGTGGAAAAGTATACCTATGGGACCAGATCCTGCCAAGTTCTTCCGGCTCACTCTATTCTCAGCCTTCCTAGGACAGTGGACATTGGTTTTCCAGAGGGTTCTTTTTTTCTTTGTATTTTTAAAAATTTGATTCTTTTCTCTGCAATGCTATCTAACCAGAATACATAGGGGAACTGTAGGCCAGGGAAATCAAAATAGAAAAAAAATCTGAAAAACAGTAAAGTTGGAAGAGGAACATCTATTTTCTTAAAGAAATAAAACATCCAAAACAATATAAAGTTGTCCGGAATGTATGTCAAGAACTTTAGATAGCCCTTTCAGTAACACAGGTGAAGACATTTTTTAAAGTACATTGATTATTATCTGGATTAGACTTAAAGTGAATCTCAAATAAAAAATCAGGAATACAAGTTGAGTAATCCTGAAGTCCTTCCATATTTAGACTGGATAAGCAAGAACGTGTGTTTTCTATGAAAGATCTTGATAAGAGTTCAATAAAAACTGTTGTTAACATTATAAAATATTATCATTTTTTATTCTGGGAAAAATGTCTCAATTTGTAGATTTTAAAATACATGTTAATATTTTATAAAAGTAATATTATAAATACATTTTAAAAGCTAAATATTATAAGGCATATAATGAAAAACAAAATTTTCTTGCCCTATTTCACCTCTACCAATTCCTCAGAGAAATTTTCAACTATTTTAGGTGAATTTTCCCCTGCAATTTCTCTCCATACATCTAAATAACTTCTTTATATTGGCATTTCTTTATTTTTCAATTTAAATATTATCTATATGGTTTTTAATATAAAAGATAAAAATGTAGCTCTCTTCATCTCTCCCTTTTCCCAACACAGTTTCTCTGTTCCCTTTGAACTTTATCACATTTTTATTAAATCAAATAGTGAATGTTCACATCATTATGGCTATTAACACTGAGCCACATAGTACTATTATTAGTACACTAATCATCAATTAGTGTACTTCCTTTCTCTTACAGTATCTCACTTTTCCTAAACACTGGTTTTTGTTGCTTTGTTTTCTACATATTCACCATTAATTTTCTTCCAAACTGTCTGACAGAATAATAGCTCTACCTCAATATATTCAATCATGCCTTGGTTTATCTTCTTTTCTTTGGTCCTGAGGGACCTCCCACCTGGAGCCCCCAACCATCCTGCTCTACTTTGGCCTGGTGGATCTCTAGCTCTGCAGCAGTACTGTTGCCCTGGGCTCTCTTTCCCCACCTTCTTGAGCATTCCTTTCGTCTCTGCTCTGTGCAATCTCTTGTCTCCTGGATGCTATCTCTTTCTTGATTTTTGTCACATTTTAAAGAAGCATATCTTCCAATAGCTTCCTGAAAAAGCATGCATGCGTATCTTTCCACATTCTTTTCTGCACCATCAAGTGTTGAAACTTGCAAATGACATTTCTTAGACCCTTCACCTGGCATCCTACATAGCTCTACCAGTGGGTCACACTGGCTAGTGATGGGAAGGAAGGAGCAAGAGAGAAGAGAAACATTGATATTATGGGCTGTAGAATTGCATCATAGGCTGAATTCATTTTCTCATCAGATCTCTTAAACAAAAGCTACAGAATGGGTAGAAAGGAAGGAATCTCAGAAGTGAAATGGAGACACTGAGTGAACTCAAATAAATCTGAAAATCTTGAACTCTCATGATATGGTTTGGCTGTGTGTCCCCACCAAAAACTCACCCTGAATTATAATAATCCTCATGCGTCATGTGAGGGACCCAATGCAATGTAATTCAATCATGGGAGAAGGTTTTTCCCATGCTGTTCTCATGATAGTAAGTCTCATGATATCTGATGGTTTTATAATGGGGAATTTCCCTTCACATGCTGGGACTCCTCTTGACTGCTGCCATGTAAGATGTACCTTTCCTCCTCCTTTGCCTTCCACCATGATTGTGAGGCCTCCCCAGCCATGTGGAGCTGTGAGTCAAACCTCTTTCTTTTATAAATTACCCAGTCGGGAGTATGTCTTTATTAGTACCATGAGAATAGAATAATACAGTAAATCGGTACCAGTGTCAATGAAAAGTATCAAACTCTATAAAATATTTGAAGAGATTATTCTGAGCCAAATATGAGTGACCATGGCCCATGACACAGCCCTCAGAGGTCCTGAGAACATGTGCCCATGGTGGTCGGGGTGCAGCTTGGTTTTATACATTTTAGAGAGGAGTGAGACCTCAATCAAATACATTTAAGGAATATATTGGTTTGATCCAGAAAGGCAGGACAACTCAAAGTGAGGAAGGCCAGTGGGTGGGGATGCTTCCAGGCTATAGATGAAGTTAAACATTTTCTGGTTGATAATTGGTTGGGTTTGTATAAAGACCTGCGATTGATAGAAAGGGAATGTTCAGATTAAGACAAAGATTGTGGAAACCAAAGTTCTTTTGAAGTCTGATAGTGGCTGCCCTTAGATACAATAGATGACAAATGTTCCTGTTCACATCTTAGTTAATCTCTTTAGGATTGGGAGGGTCTGAAAGAAAAATATCTAGCTATGTTAACGGAGATTGTTTACAGATGCAAATTTTCCTCCTCAAAGAACAGCTTTGCAGGCTCATTTCAAAATACAGCAAAGAAACATGTTTTGGGGTAAAATATTTTCTTTTCTTCCTTGTTTTGTAATGTTATTCCAGAGTCAGGTTGGAAAGTAAGTCATGATATATAGGGTTAAATAAAACCCATCTGGTGAAAATTTATGATTTGTAGGGCATAACTCCCCTGGCCCCTTAGATAGGTATTTGGGTAAGATTTTTTT
>JAPYYA010002593.1:0-13804 GCA_028533165.1 Leontopithecus rosalia
AACCCTTCATTGCAAAACCCCTTCATTGCCATTGGTATTTGGGATTTGAGTTTCACTGATGTACAAATACACCATTTGCAAAAGTGGCGTTTTTATCTCTATCACTCCTATATTTCTACTTTTTGTTTATTTTTCTTCTTTCATTATTAGCATTGTTTTAAGGTAGAATTTTCACACGAACAATCTTGTGTGGTTCCTGTTTTTACCCAGAATAAATCTAATATGAGGTTTTTTTGGGGAAACTTACCATGTTAAACAAGAGAGAAAACACTGTAACACCTATCCTCCCCAACCCGATCTCTGATTTCTGATTTCTTAAGACTTAAGCAAAACTTTACTTTCCCTGGTCGTCTTCCTGCTTTTTGGTCTTCTTCCTTTTTCCAATTTTTATTTCCCCTTTTCTAGTCTTTTGTTATTTGACATGAGGCAAACCTGGATTTGGGTTTACACTGGATTTTAGTTGAAGCCTGGATTTTATTTTACTTTAAAGATTTTAAGTTCTTTAGGCAGGACGTCACTGTTTCTTTTTTTATACTGATATAGACTTTAAGGGCCGACATCTGCAGGCCGAAAGAGCCGTCGCCTTGGAAAGGGCCATAAGTTCCACCACACTATTGGTGGTTCTCGCCGGGCAGCTTGGAGAAGGCACAGTACTCTCCAGCTCCACCGTTACCGCTGATATAAGTAAAGTTTGTAAAATTCATGCCTAATAAACAATTTAGGACAGTCATGTCTGCTTACAGGTGTTCTTTGCCTGTTAAAAATTAGTCTGCTGATTGTTTCGTGAATGCTTTGTCAAATTAAGAAAGTTAAAGTGCAGTAATGTTTGAAGACAATAAGTGATATGGTGTATGTTGTTTCTAATAAGATAACCACTTTTGTCTTTGCTTTATCTTATTAGGGAGTTCTGTGTAAGTGTATAAAACATACTGTGTGGTATAATAGGTTTAAAATAAACTCTTTAAAAGAAAAAAAAAAACCAGGTCAAAGTCATGAAAGACAAAGAAAGAGGAACTGTTTCAAATGAAACGGGATTAAAAAACACGACACCTGCAGGGCGCGGTGGCTCACCCCTGTAGTCCCAGCACTTTGGGAGGCTGAGGAGAGCAGATCACTAGGTCAGGAGACCAAGACCATCCTGGTCAACATGGTGAAACCCCATCTCTACTAAAAATAAAACAAATTAGCCAGCCATGGTGGTATGCGCTGTAATCCCAGCTACTCAGGAGGCTGAGGCAGGAGAATCGCTTGAACCTTGAAGGCAGAGCTTACAGTGAGCCGAGATTGCACCACTGCACTCCAGCCTGGGCAACAGAACGAGACTCTGTCTCAAAAAAAAAAGAAAAAGAAGAAACATGACAACCGAATGTGACATATGATTCTGAATTGGATCCTGAACCACAAAAAGGATATTAGTGGGTAACTGGCAAAATCTGAATCAAGTTTGTAGATTACAAAAAAAAAGAAAAAAAAAGAAGCCAAAAAACATAGTTAGACCGTATTTTCTAACCAGCCTCCTTTGCAGTTTGGTGGGGCCTTGTGACTGAGGTCTGGCCAATGGAACCACCTGGAGGCCTGACCCAGAGCATCTCCCTTGGGGATTCTCTCATCTGGCAACTGGATGCCAGCACCGAGGGTGATTTTGGAAGTCACATATTGGAGATAACAAAGCTTTTGTCACCCAGGTTCCTGAATGACTTCTAGACACCACTGGCTGAACTTTATGTGAGTGAGAAATACATTCTATTTGAAGATGTGGGTTAAGCTATGGAGATTTAAAGACTTATCTGTTTGAACATTTGGTTTTACCATGCTAATAACAAAGACCTTTATGATATGGCCCTGGAAGCTCTCATTCTTTGGTAAACCTTCCCTAATCTTAACCTCTGCCTGAACATCCCCTCCACCTACTAGCCTCAGTGGAATTCTGGCAGTCTCAAGGCAGGACACCTCTTTCTTATAGCCCTCTCTGTGGAAGCTGGTCCCATCCTTCTCCCCAGGCTTCGAGGAGCTACAGACTTCTCCTGGGTAGCCACTTCCTCCTCCATTGTTCTTCTTCCTCATAGCAAATCTTTTGTCCTTAGAAATATATACGAGCTGGGTTGCTCTTTCCTCCCCTTCCACTGTTCTCACCTGACTCATCCACCATTGCCCTTGGGTTTTGCCAGCTGGCTCCCACCTTCCTCTCTCCTAAGGTTGGTGCCACTCCAGACACCTGTTTTCTACCAGCAGCTGGGTACTCAGCATGTCTTGGTCACACATGGACCTGGTCCCTGTTTTCCGGATCCCTACAGCGGCTTTTCCCAACCATCCCCTTTCCTCCTGACCTCTCTTTCCCCACTGATGGCCTTGCCTTCCGTGTCTCTGAGAAAGTTGAGGCACTCTGGGTCGAATGCCCTCAACTTCCTGTCCTGATCCACACTCCACCTCCTTCCTTTGCGGCTCAAAGTCATGCTGACGCTCTCCCATGGCTTCCAAGACAGCGCTAAGAGAGCTGCTCTGTTGGATGGCGTCCTGTCTTTCTCCAAAAGGTTTCAGCCTCTCTCCACTAGCAATTTATAATACACTCAAATATCTTTCCGTGAATAACAACAACATTCCTAGAAAGAAGCATCTACATTCGTTTCCTCATTCCCTGTTCATATTTTCATCCACTGTAATCTGGATTTTTCTCCCACCTCCTAAAATTGCTCTGGCAAAGGAAACCACATTTTCTTCATGACCAAATCCAAGGGCTTCTTTTAAATTTTATTGTGTGCTGATTTATTTTATTTTCCTACTATTTTGCTTTTTGTAGAGACGGAGGTCTCACTTTGTTGCCCAGGCTGGTCTCAAACTCTTGGCCTCAAGCAGTCCTCCCGCCTCGGCCTCCCAAAGTGTTGGGATTACAGACATGAGCCGCCGCACCTGGCTCAAAGGCTTCTTTTGAATTCCCATCTTCCTTGCCTTCTCGTCAGCATTTGCTACAGCTAGCCTCTTCTTCTGAAGGATGGTCATGCCTGTCCTGTTCTCAGCCTCCAGAGTGGATCCTTGGTCTTCTATCCCAACTAGAAGTCTCAGTGTGACCTAAGGTTCGAGTTCTATATTTGACCTCTTTTCTTCTTCCCTCCCTCCCATCTCCCCTCCCTCCTCACCTCTGTCATTCCCTTTGCCTCCTCCTCACTTTCACTCTGCATAAGCCATTCCCAGGGGCTTCAGGTCACATTTCACATCGACTCACAGTTTGAATCAGTATCTCATCTCTCCTGAGCCCCATAGCACCATACCCACGTCCCTGCTGGCACCTGCCACATGGTACAACTTCTGTGGGCACTTCAAGCTCGCTGCATGTAAAACTGAGCTCATTCTTTACCCCCACCTCTTTCTGTATTTCCAGTGATGATCACCTGGAAACCCATCAGCCAGAAACTTGGAGTCCTCCTAGACAGCTCTCCTTCACAGATCCACACTGTGCAACTGGTGGCAAAATCCTGCACTTGCTGTATTTGTAAGATTTTCCCACACCTCTCAGCGCTGAGGCCCTGAGCCCTGCAAGCCCACACTGTCTCTAGTGTTAAGCCTGCAGGGCTCTCCTGACCAGTGCTCCTGCCTTCAGGCTTGCTGGCGCCTTACTGCCACTGAGTCATCTTTCTAAATAACAAAGCTCCGTCACTCCCCGGTGTAAGCCCTTTAGAGGCTCCCTGTTGCCTGCAAGACAAAGTTCCAGCTCCCCAGCCGGGATTACGAAGCCTTCCCGTGGCTTGCTCCCGCCCTGCCCACCTTCCATTTCCCTAAGCACCTGCCCTCCTCAATGCCTTGCTCTTCTCCAAAGTCCCCATGCGCTTTCACCTCTGCAGGCTTGTCTCACTTTCCATCTGCCTGAGATATCCTCTCCTCCCCTGCCTGTCTAGTGAACACCCCTTAACTTTTGAGACAGTTCAGGAAGAGCTTCTTCTAGAAGGCGTTTCCTGATTGCTTTCGTATAGTAAAATTGCCCTCTCCTCCCTTTGAGGCGACACTGCACTCATGATGGAAGCCAGGGTGGGCGTGGGAGAAGCGTGATGGGGCACTCTGTGCATTTGGCCCCTGGCCCCCACATTGCGCATCTTGAGGTCGGGGTCCTGTCTGTCACTGCTGGGTGCCTGGTGCCTCACTCAGTGCCTGGCATCTGGCAGGTACTCAGTAACTACTGTCTTTTCAGTTGGTGCTGAAAGGGAAGGTGGGTATGTGGGATGCCCTGGAACGAGTTTGATTTCCAACCATAGAAAGGCCCTGGGCCGAGAATGGGGCTGTGAGACTTTATTAACTCAGAGAAAAGAGCCCTTTCCCTCGCCTCACTAACTGCTTCTTGAGGACCCCTCCCTGCTCTGTGGTGGGTCCCCGGCAGGCAGGAGAAGCAGTGAGAGGTTTTCCTGCAGGCACAGTGACTATTACTGGGACGACGATTCTTCTTCCAGCTGCAGCTGAAGGAAGACACCTGCAAGAGAAGGGTGAGCTGAGCTGCAAGAGCTGCACTGAGACGGCAGGAGACGGATGGACACTCTGAGCATGTGGCACCAAATTACCCATTACCTGGGTGCTGTCCTTTCAGGACAGGTTGTATAACTCATACAGAAAAAACCCTAGTTCTGCTCTTCCTCACTTCCTCTGTGTCTCCAGTAGGTGCCCTATCCTACCCAAAGAAGACGGACTGCAGCTTGGGGCAAATCCTTGGCATCTTTCCTTCTTCCTGTTTGTTCTGGGGGTGGGTGGTGGCAGGACGGGGCCTGGGGTTGGGCTGGGGGCTTCTTTACCTGAGGACTTGGCATAGACTGTCTTCTGGTCTCTGCTCTGGGCGATGCAGGACATGTAAAGCTTCTGGTCTTCGATCTTTTCCACTTCTATGTCCATCACAACCAGAGAGCCCACGGGGATCAAGCTGGGAGAGGAGGCAGCTTAGCCCATCTCTTTTGTGAACCTGACCCCCTACCCCTTCACCCTGTGTCTTCCTCCCTCTCTTTATTCCTCCCTGCCTCAAGGTCTCATAAGTGGCCCTGGGCCTTTTCATCATCTCCCAAACGTTGGACAGCAGAGGCTGCATCCTGGCCAGGCACTAGAGGAACTGCTTGGGAGTGGGCTGGGAAGGAGAGTGGCAGGCAGGACTCCCACACCCCAGCTGCCGAGGATGGCCAGCCCCAGGGATGAAAAGGGCTGTGACTTTGGCCTATGCCCCAAGGGCCCTCACTTACTTTTTGAACCTGATGTTGAGGCTTTGTGTGAGCAGCCCCTGTCCAGCCAGGTAGGCAATTTTAGAAAAGGCCTCGTCCATCATGGCTGCCAGGGACCCACCGTGGGCAAACCTGGGGGTGGAGTGAGAAGCAAGGTCTGGGCTGGGGCTGCTGGGTGGACCCCCACACTGGGCCTTTCCTCCCTCCTGTGGTGACCCCGCCTCTCCCTTTCCCTAGACCCTTCCAAACCCAGACCTTCAGCCTCAGGGCAGACAACTAGGAAAGGAAACAGCTGCATCCCATCTCATCAAATCCATCCAAACCAGCTGAGCTTTTCTGTTTTGTTTCAGCATGTGTTTGTAGCCACTGATACAACGATTCCATTTCATCAGGGAAAACGTTTTTTCCTGATAAAGTTAATAGAAAATGCTTTTCTGATTCATTACCTAATTGCTGGTGACAATTGCCATAATTTGGAAGGATGTGCACACATGGGAAATGAAAAAGCCCCTGAACTTTTTGACTCAGTCTTCGAGGCACAACTCTGGGCTGCTTCTCACCTTACCAGTCCCTGCAGTCAGTGAGGGGCCCACATGTCAAGATAAGTAAATGTGAAACATAGCTTATGACCTATCAAGGGGCTGACATGACAGACTTGTGAGCAGTGTTGCCACAGAGAGCAGAGAACCCACTTCAGCAGGCTCATTGCTGAAAGTGAACTGAAATGTTCAAATGCTGCAGACATTTGCTTTTTTAGCATGCCTAGAATGGCCGGGCACAGTGGCTCATGCCTGTAATCCCAGCACTTTGGGAGGCTGAGGTGGGTGGATCACTTGAGGTCAGGAGTTCCAGTCCAGCGTGGCCAACGTGATGAAACCTCACCTCTACTAAAAAGTACAAAAACTAAATTGGTGTGGTGGCAAGTGCCGGTAATTCAGCTACTCGAGAGGGTGAGACATGAGCATCGCTTGAATCCAGTGAGTGAAGGTTGCAACGAGCCAAGATTGCACCACTGCACTCCAGCCTGGCGCCTGGTGACAGAACAAGACTCCATCTCAGAAAAAAAAAAAAAGGCTGGGCGCAGTGGCTCACGCCTGTAATCACAGCACTTTGGGAGGCCAAGGTGGGTGGATCACTTGAGGACAGGAGTTCAAGACCAGCCTGGCCAACATGGAGAAACCCCATCTCTTAAAAAAAAAAAAGCATAACATGTTCATTCTTGCTTGTGCAAGCTTCATGTTAGCTACTTCGTGGGTGGCTAATCTGGGGAAAATAGAAAGGCACCCAATTTTAGAATTCCAATAGCACCAAATGAATTTGAGTTCCTGATTTTCCAAACCACAGTCCCAATTCTCCACAGACTCAGATCAGCTCTCCTGCTCTACTGCCACGGGTTACCCTCCTGCTCCTGTGACCAGCGGCTTTCCCATACCCTTCCTTCCCTGCTTTTTCGGTGGAGAAAGCTGGAGGTCATGAAGCCACACTCACCCAGTTGGAGTCCTTGCCCCATTGCTCATTACCTGTTTGATCTTGAGCAAATTGCTAAATCTTTCTGAGCCTTAGTTTTTCCACCATTAATTGTGAATAAGAATAATTTTGATCTCAGCTGATTACATAAGTTTTCAAACACAATTTACACACTTCCTAGGCACTTCCCTCTCTGCTTCCCAAAGTGCTTGGAAGGGGGTGAAAGGAGTTGGTGTCAAAGAATTCAAACCCAACTCTCTTCTTGTCCTCGCTGGCTAGGCTGGGGACCCATTGGCCGGCATGTGGATCTGCAGAGTAGCTTTTGGTCAGTGAGTAACTCCTCCTTCCCACTTCCCATGGTCTAGGGGCCTGGTGGGTAATAATCTCTTCTCTGGACCTCCCCAACCCCCAATCCATTGACTGGCCTCAGTGTTGGATGGTCCTCTGCCTCTTTGGCCTCACCTCCATCAGCCCCTAAACTAAAGTCAACCATGCTTCAGAAGAGGGGGTGGGTCCATGGCCTGCGTAGGGTTCTGAGCAATTCTTCACATCCCAATTGAAATCTTCATACACGAATTCTTCACTAGTATCTGAACATCCTAGTGTGTGGAGCAGTGTCCCTGTGGAGGACTTCTTTGGGATGATCAGGGTGACTGAGGGCTGCAGGTGGCATCCACAGCCTCTGGAGGCCCTGACATCTATTTAGCAGTCTGGATTCTATTCAACCCCAGTTGAGCCCGTCTCAGGCCTCAGGACCCTAAAGCCACTCCTGCCCTCTCTTGTCTCTCTCTTCCTTGCAGGAGCTCCAGCCCCACCTCCATCTTTCAGCGACTGTCTGGAGCAGGCATAGGGATGGTGAAGGGGGACAACCATGAACTTTGTGGCCCAGGGCCAGTCTCATTTCCCTGTGGACACATTTATGCCCCGTGTGCATTCCTCCATAGGTCTGTCCCAAGTCCGTAGGCAGCAGAGTGCAGTGGAGAGAAGAGTGGGCCTGGAATCTCACCTGCCAGGGTAGAGTCCTCGATCTGACTTGGATTGCTGGTGCTGCCTTGGACAAGTTACCTTAGCTGTGTGCACCTCCATTTCCCCATGAGGAGAGCCTGGGTTTTGGGTAGTGTGCTTTATGTTCATGAGCGTGCACGCATAGGCCCATAAGATCATGTCTCTGGCCACCCTGGCAGGTGGATATTATTGCCCCAGGCTTCAGGTAAGAAGACTGAAGACCAGGGGTCAGATTGCTTGCTCAGAGTCCCACAGCCAGCAGCAGCCGAGCAGGACAGGAAGTCAGAGTCTAGATTCCAGATCTTGCCCTCTGCCAAGTGTAGCACATTCTTTTCAAAGTGGCCTTGTAGGTCTTTTGTCTGGAAAATGTTGAGACTTTGATGAGGAGCCCTTATCTGTACAGTGGGAACTGGGCCAGATAATGCTGTATGTCCTTCCAGGCCTGGAAGGACAGTCCCAATTCTCCACAGACTCAGATCAGCTGTCCTGCTCTACTGCCATGGGTTACCCTCCTGCTCCTGCAACCAGCGGCTTTCCCATACCCTTCCTTCCCTGCTTCTTCGGTGGAGAAAGCTGGAGGTCATGCAGCTACACTCACCCAGTTGGAGTCCTTGCCCCATAGCTCATTACCTGTTTGATCTTGAGCAAATTGCTAAATCTTTCTGAGCCTTAGTTTTTCCACCATGAATTGTGAATAAGAATAATTTCTTATTCACAATAATTCACAATAATTGTGAATAAGAATAATATTGTGAGGCTGAAACCCATGCCCCACACTCCCACCCTCACCCCCTAGAGAAAGATACAAACTCCAGGGCCAGCCTGGTGGGTGCTGAACCTGCCTTGCTGAGCCAAGCCCAGGAGGTGGCCAAGGTTCTACCGGTGACCTTACCCTGGGGGGCCCTCCAGGTAGGGGCCTGGCTGGAAAAGACAGACTGACTTCTTGGGTGGGTGGAAAAAGATGACATACTCGTAGCCTTGTCCTTCCACTTGGATGCATCTGGTGAAGATGCGCCAGTCACCTTTGCCTGGGGAGAGATAAGCAGTGTCAGCAAGAAAAGGAAGGGTGTGGTCAGGAGGCAGCACCGTTTGGTTGAGTCTTGTTTCTGGTACAAGATTAAGGAGAGATAACCAGAAGACACCAGGTCCACCCCCAGTGAGCCTTTCCTCTGGGAGCACAGACACAGTTGCTGTCCTCACAGAGCCTTTCTGTCTAGGGGAGAAACACGCTGGAAGTGTCCTGGCTGAGAGTGGAGCTGGGATCAGGGCTAGGGCAAGACTTTAGGAGACCATAAGCATTGAAAATTGAAAATGTAATTCTGTAATCCACATATAATTCTAAAGAATAATACTAAACAGTAGAAACGTTCTGCTTTTTTTTTTTTACATGACACTACCACTGCTACATTCTTTTTTGAAGTACCAAATTCTTTTTTTTTTTTTTTTTTTTTTCTCGGAGATGGAGTCTTACTCTGTTGCCCAGGCTGGAGTGCAACGGCACAACCTTGGCTCACTGCAACCTCCACCTCCCGGGTTCAAGCTATTCTCCCTGCCTCAGCCTCCCCAGTAGCTGGGATTACAGATGCCTGCTACCATGCCCAGCTGATTTTTGTATTTTTGGCAGAGATAAGGTTTCGCCATTTGGCCAGGCTGGTTTTGGACTCCTGACTTCAAGTGATCTACTTGCGTCGACCTCCCAAAGTGCTGGGATTACAGGCGGGAGCCACTGCGCCCGGCCAGAAGTACCAAATTCTTTTTAAAAAATTATTGGTTGGTATCCCTGCTTTGTTTGTGCCATAAACCCAAGGGTAGTTGTGCCCTGAACCACTCATTCATCACTGGGCAGGAAGACCACATATATGAATGAGAGAGATGGGCCGGGTGCGGTGGCTCAAGCCTGTAATCCCAGCACTTTGGGAGGCCGAGGCAGGTGGATCACGAGGTCAAGAGATCGAGACCATCCTGGTCAACATGGTGAAACCCCGTCTCTACTAAAAACACAAAAAATTAGCTGGGCATGGTGGCCCATGCCTGTAATCCCAGCTACTCAGGAGGCTGAGGCAGGAGAATGGCCTGAACCCAGGAGGCGGAGGTTGCGGTGAGCCGAGATTGCGCCATTGCACTCCAGCCTGGGTAACAAGAGCGAAACTCCGTCTCAAAAAAAAAAAAAAGAAAAGAAAAAAAAGAGAGACAGGAAGATACACACGCGTGCACGCACACACACACACACACAGACAGACTCACACACGAAGGTGAAGCTCTATATCATTAGGAGCCAATGGGTCTTTCAGGAGTGCTGCTCCAGACCCCACAGAGCAGGGATGGTGTGCAGGGCCCACAGTGGAGGGGGTGCGGTGTCCACAGGCTTTCATGGGGTTGGAGGGGAAAGCTTGGGATGAGGCTTGATAGTTAGGGAGGAGCAGCCAGTGAGAAGTCAGGGCGGGAGCTCCACTAGCTGTCTTCCAGTGGGGACATGCTTGGCTGGGAGCAAAGGTGGGCCCAGCAGGGTGTGCTGCGTCAGATGGGAGGAGGGGAGCTGGAGACCTGAGAGGTCACGCTGCCTGCCTGTTGCCTGGGGCTGCAGCGTGAAGGGTGGAGTTGGACAGCAGGAAGAACTGGGCTGAGAACTGGAAGGTTACCTGTGCAGTTGCTTCTGAGAGTCTTAGAACACAGGGAAGGGCGGCTGGGGTGTGTGTGCTCATGGTCCTGGCCTTACCAGAGGAAACTTCCAGTCCGGGCGGGAGCTTGAATCCCCGTATGTGGTCTCTGTTGGACTTGTAGGAGGGCAACTTGACCCAGCCACTAGACTTGGTTTTCTCCAGAAATTCTTGGTATAGGCTCAGCATGTCCGAACACCAGCTGGCATTGGGAAGGGCATAATCCTTCAAGTCTGTCTTCTCTGAGCATAATCTTGAGACCTGGGCAGGAAAAATCAGAAGGACAAGACAGCGTCCTGGAGAAGGGGCTGCTGCCTGAGCTTGGGACTTCTAAACAGCTGTTCCTGGGTGCTGGGGCTTCTCAATCCCTTCTGCCAGAGGAGAATCCATCCAAGGGAAAGGGCCCAGCTTCCCTGCAGGGGGTTTGGGGACCTTCGTGGGTGGCAGGACACAAGGACGCTAAAGAGCAAAGGAAGGGCGGGCAGTAAGTGGGGCCGGAGATGATGGACATGTTGCTCAATGCAGTGTGTTACCCTTGTCCTGCTTAAACCCTATGAGCAGTTCTGTAAAGCTGACATCTGCTCATATCAGCCTCACTGTACAGATGGGGAAACCGAGGGAATATGACCAAGGTCGGCAAGCATGTGACTGTGAGAGCTGGTGGTTGCACCATGCTGTCTCCTCTGCAGGGCACGGTCAGTTGGGGAGGACCACTCTAGTCACCCTGCCTCAGGGACGACTGCAGCTCTGCCCACTGCTGTGGGCCTGCCTGGGCAGGGTGGTGCCTTTGAAACACATGTGGCTCCCACAGAGGTATGGTGCCACGTATGGGGCACAGACTGTGCCCGTTTGTGTGACATAAGGAAGTCCTCTGTAGTGTCACCTGCTCACACGCCAGTCACAACTGTGGGCAGCATGCAAGCTGCTTGCCAACACCACAGAGAGGGTCCTCCATCTGGGGACACCCCAGCTTTGCTGCAATAGTCTGAGTCCCATAGGAGGAAAGCGATTTGTTGGTGAAAACAAGGTTCAGAGCAGGATGCAGGTTTCCTGGTGGTTTTAGTTCAGAATCAGGGCGACTTGGTATCCCAAGGCACCTTCCCTTTGCCAAATCAAATAGCTCCTCCAAATACTGCCCACCTATCCTGGCCATGGGCTGGGAAGAGGAGATCTGGGGTGCTCCTTAAGCCCTAGGCTCTTGGGAAAAGGCTGCCCATGTGGCTGAGCTGGGAACTCACTCACCGGAGAGTCTGTGGAGGATCCAAATGCTGAGGCAGGGTTCAATCTGGGCAGGATACGGGGGGCCCCAAGAAGGCCTCTGCTGCCTTCTTGGCCAAGTCTTGCCACCACCTGGAAGCCTCTCCTTATCATGGCCAAGTGCAAGGATTGGGCCCTGCTTGGATGGAGGGTCTCGGCTGACTCCCAAGGAGTGCTTCAGCTGCACTTGGGGCCACTTCTCTCCCTTCTGTCGCAGGCTTTCTTTCGGAGAGCTAGGCAAGGCTAGGTTAGCATGCTGCAACACATATTTATGTTCACTGCCTCTAACTGGGCCCAGGATCCTACCCAGTGCTTGGGGAGGGGCAGATGTTGTTGGGCATGAAGAGGCAGCAGGACTGGCTTGAGTTGCGAAAGGAGTGGGAGTGAAAAAGCACATAAGCAAGCAGTATGGGGTACACAGAGCCTTGGAGAGCTGCCTGGGGTTCCGAGGGAAAATCCAGGAGTATTTCCAGAAAGGTAAGGAAAGCTCATCTCTTGATTGGAGGCTGCTGGTGGAGTGTTTGTGGCACATGCTCTGCAGCACATACCTGACTGAAAACTCTAGTATGATTTGAGACTCAGAAAACCAACTCACAGCCTTAGACGCCTTTTTTTTTTTTTTTTTTTTTTTTTTTTTTGAGATGCGGTTTTGCTCTTGTCACCAGGCTGGAGTGCAATGGCGAAATCTCCACTCACTGCAAACTCCGCCTCCTGGGTTCAAGTGATTCTCCTGCCTCAGCCTCCAGAGTAGTTGGGATTGCAGGCGCACACCACCAAGCCCAGCTAATTTTTGTATCTTTTTTAGTAGAGATGGGGTTTTGCCATGTTGGCCAGGCTGGTCTCAAACTCCCGACCTCAGGTGATCCTCCCACCTTGGCCTCCCAAAGTGCTGGGATTACAGGCATGAGCCACCCGGTTCAGTGCCCGGCCTGAACCAGGTTTTTTTTTTTTTAATCGATTCAGGCTCTTGGTCTAAGCAAAGATATTTGAGTTGGTTGCCATCTCCAGATAAGTAGGGAGATCCAGCAGCAGTCATCTTTAGCCCTGGGCTGCAGCTGTTGCTATAGCTGGTACCTTATGCCTGTGGCTTGCCCAGGCCTCTCTGGCACTTGGTGTCCCTTTATTTCCTGGGTCCATCCTTGATCTGGAAGGATAGACTTGAGGAGAATATAGGACAGAAAAGAAAAATCATAGGAAGGATAGGAGAACTGGAGAGGAGTCAGAGGAAAGGCAAGTGGGGAGCAGGAGGGGCTCCTTAGGTCGCCGTGACAGCTGGAAGCTGGTGCCAGCAAGGTGGCCGCAGGATGAAAGAGCTGTCCTCCTAGGAAGGAGGACAGCCTCCTAGGAAGGAGCCTCCCAAAGTGCTGGGATTACAGGCTTGAGCCACCGCGCCCGGCCAACTTTGTTTTCTTGAGTGGATAATCACCAAGGTTCAGCTGGATGATGTGGTCCAGGTAAAACGGGAAGGGAAGGAGCTGGTGAGTGGTCGAGGTCAACTTTCACTTCCTTGCTAGGAGGGAAGAGTGTCTAGGAGGGAGAAAATAAAAGAGACGAGGCTCTGGTGCTGTCTGTGATATTGCGGAGCATCTCTGGTTGGATTAAGGGCATGACAGTGAAAGGAAGAGGATATCTGAGAAGAACATCCATAGCTGATGGTACAACCATGGGCGTGGCCCTGAATTAGGCTGGTTGGAGGAGAGTGAAGGAGGTTTCCAAGGCCATGTAGGAAAAGAAAGATTAGGATTATTGAGAAAGTGCTCCTTTCCCTCTTTCCAAGTCCTCCTTCCACCATCACACACGTCTTGTGGATACTTTCTGCAACAGGGAGTCCTTCCTGGATATGGGCCAGTGGTTGGCTCTTCAGGGAGATGGAAACGTGCCCAGCTAATACTTTGAGTGGGTTTTGTGACAACATGGACTTCAACCCTAGCCCTTCTCCTGAATGAATTTAGCTCAGAGGAAATAAAGAAAATTCAGCCCAGGCCGGGCGCAGTGGCTCAAGCCTGTAATCCCAGCACTTTGGGAGGCCCAGACGGGTGGATCACGAGGTCAAGAGATCGAGACCATCCTGGTCAACATGGTGAAACCCCGTCTCTACTAAAAATACAAAAAATTAGCTGGGCATGGTGGCGCGTGCCTGTAATCCCAGCTACTCAGGAGGCTGAGGCAGGAGAATTGCCTGAACCCAGGAGGCGGAGGTTGCGGTGAGCCGAGATGGCGCCATTGCACTCC
>JAPYYA010002594.1:0-13802 GCA_028533165.1 Leontopithecus rosalia
TCTCTGCAGTCTAAGCCATTCTTCTGCCTCAGCCTCCCACGTAGCTGGGATTACAGGCACCCGCCACCACACCTGGCTGATTTTGTGTTTTAGTAGAGATGGGGTTTCTCCATGTGGATCAGGCTGGTCTCCAACTCCTGACCTCAGGTGATCCACCCACCTTGGCCCCCCAAAGTGCTGGGATGACAGGCATGAGCCACCGCGCCTGGCAGTGAACCTGCCCCTCTAACAAGCTCCCAGGGGATGCTCATGTCGTTCGCCCAGGGAATCCCGCTTTCCGAGCTGCTGCTCTGGGCCAGTCCTTCCTCCCTGGAGGAAACTGTCATGTGCATGAGTACATGTTCATTCAACACTCCTCAGCACCCACCACGTGCCAAGCACTGTGCTAAGCACAGAGGGTGACAAGGCAAAGCAGACAATTCCTTGCCCTTGGAGAGCTTCAGTCCCATTGTCTGCTCTTCTGGCTTGGACAGCAGGGACCCTCTGGGCTGAGAGGGCCCTGCAGAGTGGATGAGATGCCTGCTGGCGGGAGGGGACCTGCCCGTCCTGGGGAAGGCTCAGTTTGTTCTTGGCCCTCAGCGAATCTATTACCCAAACCAGTTACATAAGTGTTCCCTGAGGCCCCAAAACTTCCAGATGGCCCTGTGGCTCACCCCACCGGCTGCTCCTGGGATGTCAGCTCCGGCCATTTCCCTGGCCCCGGAATTCCCAGAGCAGCCAGACATGAAGCAGCTGTGTAAACGCCAGGAAGGCCAGGGGCGCCGAGGGTGAGAGCAGCTGGCAACAACCTCTGTGTACTCCTGGCCTTTCTAACAGCAGCTGGGCCCAGAAGGTGGTGGGAGCCCCAGTTCCAGCAGGGTGGGGCAGGGTCCCTGGGACCCCACACATCTGGGCCCCCAGCACACACCCGCTGTCCGTCATTCCCCACGGAAGGTGTGCCAGGAGCTCCCCCTGGCCAGAACAGTCCACGCCGCCCCTGCCTTTCTGCCTGGGCACATTCCTGGTCCTTTCTGGTTGGCAAACCTCCCCCCACCTGCTCCCAAGCCATCCTCACCATACCAGGGAACCACCAGGGGCATCAGAATCACCCGGAAACCGTGTCTAGAATGCCCATTCCTGGGACCTGCCCACAGTCTAATCCCGTAGTTGTGAAAGCTGACCCAGGAGTCAAGTCCCAGGCATCTTTGATGCAGGAGTTCCTCAGGCCATACTTTGAGAAACGCGGACACAGATGGCACGTTCTCATTTTCTACCACACATGAACTCTATGCAAGGGGTATTTTATATCTAGATCTGTTTCTCCATAGCTACCACCTGTCTACTTACCTACGGACAGATGATGGATGACAGATACCGATGTACCCCAGGACACACAAGTCTCCACCTCACCTTCACGTGGCCTTCTCCCCTTCTGTTTCCTGTAAGAACACACCTGCCACTGAATGTGCCCCCCGCCACTTAATCCAGAATGACGCATCTCAGATCCTTCACCACAGCTGCAAGGACCCTTTTTCCATATGAGGTCCCGGTCATCTGACAGTTCAAACCGCTACAACTGTATGAGATAAACTAGGAATTTACATTAGTTCGATATAGACTATCCTGAAGAATATAGATATTCTCTTTGAAAACTGGAGCTTGCCAGGCATGCGCTCATGTCTGCAATCCCAGTACTTAGAGAGGCAGAGGCAGGAGGATGGCTTGAGCCCGGGAGTTCAAGACCACCCTGGACAACAAAGGGAGACCCCATGTCTACCAAAGAAAGGGAAAAAAACAAGTTTGAAAATTGGACTTCAAGCAAAGAACACAGGAAAGACATTTGCGTTCAAGTTCCCCAGAGAACGCAGCCTCGGGCTGCCTCTGGGCCCCTCTTCAAAGTGGGCGGGCCTTGTACCACAGCCAAGCAGAGCAGCCAGTCAAATGGTCAGATTTTTCTTAGAGGTCACAAACCTTCTGTTATGGTCTGCCTGTAAGCCCCGTGCACACTTCACGCCCTCGCGGTCTCTCTCCTTCCTTCCCCAGCCTCTCTGCCCTGCTCCCTTTCTGCTCTCCCCAGTAACTGGCCGACCCTGGGCCTCTTCCCTTCTCCCCAGGCTTCCTCTCCCCTGCAGAGTCATCCCATCCCTTGCCTTACACTCCATCTGCATGTGTCCCTCTCCCCCACCACGCCACATCGACTTCCACTCTTGCCTCTCCGAGGCCCAGGTCCACAGATCCCACTGGCCAATGGCCATCTCCACACCTTGGCTGACGCCTCGTAGCCTGCCTGGGCTCCTGGCCTGTAAAATCATGATGACTCTGCAGGGCCGCTGTGCACGTGCAGGAGGCCACAGCAAGGACACTCCGCACGTGGTAAGCGTGGAAGGTCTGAGGATGGTGCCTTCTAAGGCCGCGTGCAAACGGCACGGGCGCTCCCCTCGAGGTGGAGGAGGCTAGGACTAGGAAGCAGGCCCGCGGCCAGGCCCTCCCAGGATCAGGGGTCAGGGTACACAGCTGTTCGGCAAGACTCTTGGGAGGACCCTCCCCTTCCTTCCCCGGTGCATGAAGCTCCAAGCCACGGGCAGAGCCTTCCTGTCCTTTAGCCACAAGCCATGGGCTTTAAGTGTAAATCTCCCCCAGGAGCTGAGAATCAGGGACTTGGGTATATTCTCACAAAAGTGCATATGACTGACAGCAGATCAGTTTCCAAGAGAGAACAAGTATGAGGACCCTGGCAGTGGGGTCCAGGGAGTGGGCACAGCTTCAGGCAGCACTCAAGGGGCTCCTCCCCCTCAAAGGGGGCAGTTCAGAATTGCCCACCACCAGGGGGCAGCAGAGCACCAGGGACCAATTTCTACGGCCCCCTGGAGGGGTGAGAAAGGATGCCTCTAACCCCAACCCATCTAGGCAGCCCCTCTTCCTTCCAATCCAGTATGTGCTCCATCCGTGCATCCCAGGGCTCCAGAGAGGCCTCCAGGGAAGCAGGAACCCGTTTCTTAAAGGCCGTTTAGCCCAAGTAGTGACTGAAGCCCTTGACCTGTTGTCCAAGAAAGGGTCCTAGGCCCGGCCACCATCCTGGGGACTTCTGAATGCCTTAAAGTGGGGTCCCCAGGCCAGAAGCAGCAGCCTCACCTGGGAGCTTGCTGTAAATGCAGATTCTCGGGCCCCACCCCGGACCAACAGATTCAGACTCTCAGGGAGCGGGCCTGCAAGGTAGGTTTGAAGAGGCCGTCCAGGAAATTCTGATGCAGCTCAGATATGAGAACCAATGAATCAGGCCAGACAGGCCCACTGCTTTCATTTGCACAGCCCCATGCCAATGCTGCCATCGGCAAGGACACCAAAGTGTGGTGGCAGTGCCCTACATGACATGGAGGCTGGCCTGGAACAAGGGACTGGACTCTGTGGGCCTGGCCTGTGCCGGCTGCAGCAGTGGTTCCTATGTCCTGGTGGATGAATGAGCCAGGTATGGTGGTGGCCTCTGGACACGCAGTGTGCATGACGCAGCTCCCAAAGGGTCCAGAAGGAAGAGTTAAACGTGGCCTGGGGTTGCCAGTTCTCCATCCTGAGCACTTCTGTGGCTGAAAAGGAGCCCCAGTGCTCCGCAGACCGGGCACTTAAGTAGAGGCCACTTGTCGGAAAGCACTAGAAGGGAGGGGAACCCACTGCCTGGATTTAAACCCCTGATTCATCCAAGCTGGGATTTGAATCTACCCGGGTGTCACAACCTCTCTGATCCCCAGCTTTCCCTCCCTGTCGACCGGGGACAGTAACAGAACTGACCAAATACACTTGTTGTGGGGACAAAATAAGATCATTCATGGGACATCCTGGCCCGCAGTAAACATTCACCAGTATCAGCAAATTTTCTTAATAAGCAAGTCATGTTTCTTGTAAAAAACCTACGTGTTCTCAATCTGGCTGATCCTCCAAAGGTGAAACATAGTCTCCAGGGGACCCAGCAATTCCACGTGTGCGTTGACACCCAAGAGAAATGAAAACTTAGGTTCACACAAAAACGTGTGCAAGAATGCTCTTGGCAGCCCTACTCACAGCAGCCAAAGCGGAAACAACCCGCATGGAACATGATTCGGTCGTGAAACAGGAAGGGTGTTCAGGTACGTGCAGCAGCGCCCGGGACCCTGAAGAGGTGATGCTAAGGGAGAGAAGCCAGACGTGGAGAAGCACCGACCGCATGATGCCATCCTAAGAGGTGGCCCCAACAGGCCAATCCAGTGACTGAAAGTGGATCTGTGGTTAGCAGGGGCTGGAGGAAGTTGGGGAATGGGGGGTGTTGGCTAAGGTACAGGGTTTTTTTGGGGGAAATAAAATATTCTAAAGAGGATTGTAGTGATGGCTGCGCACCTCTGCGCATACACCAGAAAAACATACTGAACTGTGGGCTTTTAACAGGTGAATTGTGTGGAATGTGAATTATATCTCAAAAAAAGGTGCTAAAAAAATCCACGCTTCTCCATGAGATTCTCTACAGCTATTTTAATTGTTAATGAGAGAGAGCAGATGCACCCCATGAGTATTTTAATTTTTCCCAAACTGATCCCTAAGCAAAATAGTTTAGAAAAGGTGCCTGAGGCCACGTGCGGTGGCTCACGCCTATAACCTCAGTGCTTTGGGAGGGAGGCTGAGGCAGGCGGATGGCTTGAGGCCAGGAGCTCGAGAGCAGTCTGTGCAACATGGGGAGACCCTTATCGCTACCAAAAAATTTTAAAAATCAGCCAGGCATGGTGACATAAGCCTGTAATCCCAGCTACTCGGGAGGCTGAGGCAGGAGGATTGCTTGAGCCCAGGAGTTGAGGCTGCAGTGAGCCAGGATCATGCCACTGCACTGCAGCCTGGGCAACACAGCAAGACCCCCATCTCAAAACAAAGAAAGACAGAGAGAAGAAGGACACGGACAAAAATAATGGGTGCTTGAGCTCAATTCCACATCCAGGTTAGGGGCTCTGTCATGAGCCCGCCTTCAAGTGGCCGGGCCTTCATAACACAAAGCAAAGCAGGGCATTGAGAGTCACATTTTAGTTTAAAGGCCGCAGACTTGCCCGTCGGGTTTGTGTATAAACTCCATACAGTCCTTGAAGTGAGCTGAGCCCCCTCGAGTTCCTCAGGGGTTCAAGGCAAACTTAGTATCAAAAAACTCCGGTGCCTCCAATCCCAGAGAGCCAGGCTGGGGGCCTGCAGCCATCCACGAAGCCAGCTCCAGGGAGGTCTGGCCTTGAGCCTGGCCGGGACTTATCTCCAAGACGATATGTTCTCACCTGACAAGTGTTTGTCCAGAAGATGAAGGCCCAGCCGGGGTCCCCAAAAGTGGAGGGGAACCCAGCAGTGATCAGAGGGAAGCGCCCCCGGCCCAGCCCTGGCAGAGTCACAGATGAACAGATGGGGCTGCTGGCCCAAGGACCCTGCATCTTCTGTCCCCACCCTCACTCAGACCCTCCCACAGGGTCCCCTTGCCATCCCATTGGCCTCCAGGCTCGGAGGGTAGCCTTCGGATTCCCCGCCTTGACCCCTGGCCATCTGTGCGCCCTGCCCCTCCTCCCACTCCCAGCTGCCTCTGGGCCTCTGCTCAGGCCGTCAAACCCAGCTCCACCAGACCCCAGCCATGTGTCCTTGGCAGGTGCCCCTGCCAGGGCCTTAGCCCCATTTACAAGAGCTTGTGAGCTAAAGCCTGCCGGCCCTGAGTCCAAAGCTGGGTTGAACTGGCATTCCTGCTGGCTCCAGCCTCTGGGACGGCTCCTCCTCCAGCTCACTGCCCTCTGCCCTGCCAGCTGCAGCTCCTCCTGTGCCCCAGAACCGCCTGGCACTCTGGGGCTCCCAGGCTCATCTGGGCACGACTTTGCCGCCCGACAGAGCCCTCTACACACCCCACCCCAGCCTGGCCCATCGCGGCTCTTCACGAAGACGCTTCATGGAGCGAGTGAGTTTCCAAAGCACTTTTCCTTCCTTTATCTCATTTGGTCTTCGCAGCACCTGGAGCGGGCAGACCGGCTTTGCTCCATTTTACAGGTGAGAAACAGGCTCAGAGCCCTGCTCCAGGCCAGCCCTCTCCTCCCCTTCAGCTCCACGGGGTTTCAAGACGGTGGAAGGGGGGTGCTGGCCAGGGGTTAACTGTGGGGCTGTCCACCGCCCCACATGCCCCATTATTCAGAACAGTCCTTTGAAAGGACGCCCTTTAAACAAAGCCTCCCAGCCCAGCCAGGGCGAGCGGTCCCATTTCCCTGGGCCTGACTGGGCCCATCCCAAGGGTGGGGCTGTAGGTTAGCTGACTCAGTCCTGGTCCCAGGCCCAGCATCTGGCCAGAGCCAGAGCCGCTCGGCCTCCCTGGCCGGGCCTCAGACCCACAGCTGTGGCTCAGTTTATCTTACTTGCCAGGAAAAGAGGAAAGTGGCCCGGGACCCTGAGGGCCACTCTTAGGGAGGAAAGTGTAGACAAGCTGTTCAAGCCGGTGGGAGGGGATGGTTCTTTGCAGCCAGTTCCTGCCACAGCCCCAAAACAGAAAGTAGAGCAGCCCAGAGGCTCTGACACCAGGCTGGACCTGAGCCTGCGCCCAGCTCCTCGAGCCCCCAACACCATGACCTTGGGAGACCTTGGGAACCCGTCCAGCCCGTTTCCTTATCTACAAAATGGAGAAGGGGCTGCCTAATAATTATCCTTTTTCTGAAGGGCAATCAGGCTGTGTAAAGGGTTTGTGTCGTCTGGGAAAGGTTGGGCACAGTGCCAGACACATAAGTAGTCCTCAATTCGCATCACTTATTTTTTAAAAGCTTGCTTATTGGTGAAATTCACTGGAAATCCTGCAGGGAGAGGCAGAGTGAGAGAAAACTACATTGGCAGCTCAGGGGGTCCTGGGGGATCTCTTGGTGAGGGAGGAGCAGGAGGAGAAGTGGATGGATGTGATGGAGCCAGATGCTGCGGCCATGAGCGAGGGTGGGACCCCAGCAGCCAGCAGGATGGGGGCTGGTGCCCGGCATGGGGAGGGCCATGGAGAGGAGGAGGAACAAGGCCACGTGGGCCTCCAATCTGAGGGATGTGGGGGCATTTGAGAGGTTTTTAGGGGGTTGGGGAGTCAGTGAGCCTGAGTACCTCTGACACGATCCCATCATAGAGCTGCAGCGGGGGAAGGGGGTTCTCAAGAACTGTTGTGGCTGGAGGTTGGGTCCACCTGGATGTTCTTTCGGAGTTCCTTGGCAGTTGCAGAGCAGAGACTGAAACTGTTCAGCTTCTGCTGGCTGCTGGGTTATTTCTTTGAGGACTACAAAGAGCTGAACCCGTGGGCCATGGGAACGATCTGGGCTGCCATTTCTTTCCTCAGCTGGTAGGAGGGCCTGGTGGACGACCCCAAAAAGGGTGAAAGACACCAAGGGCTGGGTTTGAGTCGAGGTGCAGCCCCCACACTCAGATCAGGACTCAGAGGAGTCACGCAGAGCCCAGGTGGCCAATTTCCCCTCCCCCCAACTCTCAAGCCAGAAGCAGCCTTGGGGTTGAGCAGGGGTTTGTGTTCCCCAGGACGTGTGTAAATTCATTCAGCTGCCCCAGCCAACTGCTGCCAATGCAGTGGCTAAAACCAGCCTAAGCACATGGAAGGCCCGGGCACATCATTCAGTGTGACATCAGGACCGCTGATGGGGGAAATCACTTCCCGGCCGCGGCCGTGTGTGTGGAGTCTGCACGCTCTCTGTGTGTGGGTTTTCTGGGGGCACTCCGCTTTCCTCCTCCTTCAGAGATGGGACGTCAGGAAAATGACACATCTGCATGGTGCTAGGCTGAGTGGGTGTGGATGTGAGAGAGCATGGGTGTGAATGTGGGAGTGGGTATGTGTGTGTGGGTGCGGATGTGAGAGCATGGGTGTGAATGTGGGAGTGGGTGTGGGACCAGGTGTGAGTGTGGGTGTGGGTCAGCGTGGGTGTTGGTTTGGATGTGAGTGTGGGTGGGTGAGTGGGGGTATGGGTGAGTGAGTGTGGGTGAGGGTTAATGTGTGTGTGGGTGTGGGTGTAGGTGGGTGAGTGAGTGCGTGTGGTGGGTGTGGGTGAATGTGGGTGTGACTGAGTGGGTGTGGGTATGGGTGTAGGTGGGTGGGTGTGGGTGTGGGTGTGACTGAGTGGGTGTGGGTATGGGTGTAGGTGGGTGGGTGTGGGTGTGGGTGTGACTGAGTGGGTGTGGGTATGGGTGTAGGTGGGTGGGTGTGGGTATGGGTGTAGGTGGGTGGGTGTGAGTGTGTGGTGGGTGTGGGTATGAGTATAGGTGGGTGTGGGTGTGGGTGTGACTGAGTGGGTGTGCGTGTGGGTATAGGTGGGTGGGTGGGTATAGGTGGGTGTGGATGTAGTTGTGGGTGTGTGGTGGGTGTTGGTGAGTGTGAATGTAGATGAGCGTGAGTATGGGTGAGTGGGTGTGGGTGTGGGTTAGTGGGTATAGGTGTAGATGAGTGGGTGTGGGTGACTGGGCCTGGAGATGGGCATGGGTTTGGGCATGGGTGTGGGTTTGGGAATGGGTATGGGTGAGCAGGGTGTGACAAGGGCATGGCCTGGGTGTGGGTGAGTGGGCGTGATAGGGCGTGGCGTGTGTGTGGGTGTGGGTGAGTGGTTGTGGACATGGGTGTGAGTGGGTGTGATGGGGCGTGGTACATGCGTGGGTGTGGGTGAGTGGTTGTGGATGTGGGTGTGGGTGTGGGTGAGTGGGTGTGAAGGGGTGTGGTGTGTGCGTGGGTGTGGGTGAGTGGCTGTGGATGTGGGTGTGGGTGTGGGCGTGATAGGGCGTGGTGTGTGTGTGGGTGTGGGTGAGTGGTTGTGGACGTGGGTGTGGGTGAGTGGGTGTGACGGAGCGTGGTACGGGCGTGGGTATGGGTGAGTCGTTGTGGACATGGGTGTGGGTGAGTGGTTGTGGATGTGGGTGTGGGTATGGGTGTGGGTGAGTGGGTGTGACAGGGCGTGGTGCATAGGTGGGTGTGGGTGAGTGGGTGTGACGGGGTGTGGTGCATACGTGGGTGTGGGTGAGTGGGTGTGACGGGGCGTGGTACGTGCGTGGGTATGGGTGAGTCGTTGTGGATGTGGGTGTGGGCATGGGTGTGGGTGAGTGGGTGTGACGGGGCGTGGTACGTGCGTGGGTATGGGTGAGTCGTTGTGGATGTGGGTGTGGGCATGGGTGTGGGTGAGTGGGTGTGACGGGGCGTGGTGCGTACGTGGGTGTGGGTGAGTGGCTGTGGGTGGGTGTTAGTGAGTGTGAGCGTGGGCGTGGTTGTGCCGAGTCAGTTGGATTCAGCCCTTTCTTGCCTTTTCCAGCTTCCTGGAGGTCACTCATGTCCCTCGGCTCCTGGCCCCTTCCTCCATCTTCCAGCGCATCACTTCAACCTCCGATCCTGTGGTCCCACCTCCTCTCTGGCTCCGGAGCCCTCACTTTCCTCTTACACAGGACCCCTGTGATGACGCTGGGCTCACCCAGCTAATCCAGGAAAATCTCCCCATTGAAAGGTCCTCAACTTAATCACATTTGCCAAGTGCCTTTTGTCACATAATATCCCATATCCACGGGTCTGGAGATGAGAACATGGACAGGTTTGGGACCATCATTCCAACGAGCACACACTACACAAGCTGTACCTGCAGAGCTGGTGCGGGCAGCCTCCATCTAATGAATGCTCTGGAATTTTATCCACGTGGCGTCAGCTGCGGTGTTGTGATAATAGCCTCTTCCCAGAGTTGTCACTAATACCCACACCCCTCTTCTTGCTTTGGTGATAGAATGTCTCAGCTTTTCAGTGGGCAGAAGACAATTTGGTTTAAACTACATTTCCTAGCCCTCTTTGCAGGGTGGGATGCCCACATATCTGTGATTTCGCCAGGTGAGTTCAAGCATAAGCAGTCTGCTCCACTTTCTACATTAGGCCCTTAAAAAGAATGGGCATGAGCTCCAGTTGCCTTTCTTCCTTCCCACTATCTGGGATGTAGACATGATGGTAGGAGCTGAGGCAATCACTTTGGATCCAGAGGTTAAAAACCATGTGTTCTCTTGGATTCTGACATGGGAGAAATTTTAAAAATTAAAAATAACAACAAAGAAAACCCCATGTGTTGAAGCTAGCGAAGCTGCCCTACCAGCCCCGGGCCACCTCTCTTTGTACTATCGGAGAGAAACAAGCGTGTATCTTATTTAGAATCGTGTACTACAGGGCTTCTCTTTCACCACAGCTTACACAGTGCCTAGCTCAGACCCTTGGGTCTCTGTGTCTGAGATGAGCCTCCACTGAGCTCCCGGGGACTCTGCCTTCTCTCCTGCTCCTCACCACTGCTGAGCTTGTGGAAAGTGCAGGCAAGATGATGAAATTCCTGTGACTCAGGCAGAGAGGGAGACTTGCCCACAGCCCTGGCTACAGAACTGCAGCATTAGCTGCGGGCCCCCTGGGAGATGGTTAGAATCACTGGTTCCAGCTCCAGCCTCATGCATCCACCTTCGAACTGTAATGAGCCTCGACGAGCGGGCGTGCACATCGCCACTGGAGAAGCTCCCGGCTCAGCTCTGCACGGTTCCACATCTGTCCCTGTCCCCTCCCACTCCTCCCACCCCAACTTACTGCACTTCCAGCGGCACCCCAAACCCCTAAGGCCATTTAGGCCCGCATGAGGGAAGCAGGGAGTAGGCACGTCTAGACTTCCCATCTCTGCTCTAACAAAGCCAGTACCACATTTTTGTTTTATTTGACGGGGTTCTGCAGAAGATTAATTTGCTGAAGTATAGAAGTCGGAAATTCCTGGTCCTGACTGATGTTCACTTTGGGGAATGTTGGAGGCTCACAGCCTCAGGCAGCAGAGGCAGTGGCTGCAGCGGGCTGCAGGAACCCAGGCTCCCTCTCTTACATCCTCGACTGACAGTTCCCTACCTTCCTTTGGAGGAGGCAGATTCCATGGAGTCTCGTCTCCAGGTGCATTTGAGACTGTTATTTCTCTTAGACGGTGTTGGTTTTAGGTGATTTCAATGTGTGTATTTAGTGGCTGGATGTTTACTGCTTGCCGGCACTGATCTCTGTATTGAGAATTCCCCACTGGTGACAACCAGCCAGCTTTCCTCCTGCAGGCTGCATCTTAGTGCTGGAGATAGACAAGGAGCGTGTAACACAGATGGTGTGTCAGTGGACACGCCTGCCCCGGAGGAAAAAAGGGGAAGGGGGGCTTCCCGGAAGAGGAAGAATGGGGAAGGCCCCACAGGTACAATGACATGAGCAGAAGAGAAAGAGTGGAGGGTGTGAGCTGTGTGTGTGTCCAGGGAAGAGCTGTCCAGGCAGAGGGAACGGCCAGTGCAGGGCCTGAGGTCACAGCATCCTGCTGTTTGCCAGACCTCGAGGCTGGCCAGAGCATCCTGGCTGGAGTAAGGGGAGTGACAGGAAGGGCGCCAGGAGAGCAGGCAGAGATGGGGTCATGGGTGCAGCTGGTCCGACCTAGCAGATGCTGCCACAGGCCCCAGCCGGTGCCTCTGAATGCACAGTGTGGCTCATGCCAGCTGCTTCTTTCCTGCAGTCCCCGAGGGCTTTCTCTGACTGCAGGAGCACACTTGGGGTCCGGTAAGCGGCTAGCCAAAAGGGCTGGGGAGGCAGGCGCCTAACTCATTCCTGTTCACCCAGGGCATTCCTGGTTTCTGCATTGAAAGTCCCACATCCCAGACAACCCCTCAGTGCCAGGTAACCTGTGACAGCTGGTCACTCTACGAGGAGCTGATGTCCCCAGAGCAGCCCTCCAGCAATGAAGGCCAGGCACAGGTGCGGGTGGCCAGGCGCAGTGGCTCATGCCAGTAATCCCAGCACTTCAGGAGGCCGAGGTGGGCGGATCACTTTGAGCTCAGGAGTTTGCGACCAGCCTGGCCAACAGGGTGAAACCCCGTCTCTACAAAAATTACGAAAATTAGCTAGGTGTTGGTGGCACGCACCTGTAGTCCCGGTAACTCAGGAGGCTGAGGCTGGAGAATTGCTTGTGCCAGGAAGTGGAGGTTGCAATAAGCAGAGATCATGTCACTGCATTCCAGCCTGGGTGACAGATTGAGAACCCATCTCAAAAAAAAAAAAAAAAAAGAATAGGCATAGAAACCCCAGCTCCCTGCCAGTATATGGGATGACTCTGAGGCAGGTTCTAGTCACCTCCGGGGTCCCCAGTGGGCACCCCACTCTTTATTGCCTTACCCCCCACTATACATCCCCCTTCCCTCACCTGTGTTCCTGGGGTGCACCTCCCTCCGCTTAAACTATATGTACCCAAATCCTTGCTTCAGGCTGTGCTTCTGGGGGATCCAATCTAAAACACAAGGAAGAAGGGCTCTTGAATATTTGGGGGGTCTAGGCCACCCTTTTGAGCTGCCCCTGACTTGTCAGAAAGGTTCTTGGAATTTTGGGCTGTCCCTGCCATGAGGTCCCTCCAGCCCTGTGCCAAGTCCTGGCCTTGAGTCAGAGCACATCACAGCTGAGAAGCAGGAGCACCGTGCCTCCTGAGCACTGAGGTCACCCTGGCTGCTCTGCCACAGCCACCCTGTCCTCTGGCCCTTCCACAGCCCATCCCCAGCAGGAGGTGGCCGGGTCACAGCTGCGGGGAGCTGTCTGTGTCCTCAAGCGCACTGCTGGGAATCCCTGGGCTCGGGGGTGGCTCCTGCCTGCTGCCAGGCCATCCGACGCCCGGCCAACCTCTCAGTGCTGACTCTGGCCTGCCTGCCTGCCTGCCTGGTGTGGCTTCCGGCCTGTCCTGAGCTGCTTGGTCTGTCAGCCTAGCCTGCACTTGCTCTGTCTCCTCTGCCCGGCTTCTGCCGATACTGACCTCAACTTCTTTCTTGGCCTCCAGCCCCTGGCCTTCCTCTCTCTGTTGCCAGGGAGAGGCCAGATGAGATGATGAACTTAGCAGGGCGGTGTGAGGCCCTTTTCTGTGCCCTGGCCTAGCAGGGGCTTTGGCCTAGTCAGTCAGACTTGGGCCAGTGTGGCCTGCCCCAGCCAGCCAGGTGGCCCCTGCTGTTCTCTGCCAAGCCTGGGGGGTGCTGCATGATCACATCCCCCAGAAACGGTGGCCACTGGGGCACAGCTCCCCACACACCAAGCACATGGCCCTCGAGGTGTCCTGAGCCACGCCTCACACCTGCAGTCACACCTCACACCTGCAGCTACGCCTCACACCTGCAGCCACGCCTCACACCCGCAGTCACACCTCACACCTGCAGCTACGCCTCACACCTGCAGTCACGCCTCACACCTGCGGCAACGTCTCACACCCGCAGCCACGCCTCACACCCGCAGCCACACCTCACACCCACAGCCACACCTCACACCCGCAGCCACGCCTCACACTCAGAGCCACACCTCACACCTGCAGCCATGCCTCACACCCACAGCCACACCTCACACCCGCAGCCACGCCTCACACCCAGAGCCACGCCTCACACCTGAAGCCATGCCTCACACCCGCAGCCACGCCTCACACCCACAGCCATGTCTCACACCCGCAGTCACACCTCACAGCTGCAGCCACGCCTCTCACCTGCAGCCACGCCTCACACCCACAGCCACGCCTCACACCCGCAGCCACGTCTCACACCCGCAGTCACACCTCACAGCTGCAGCCACACCTCACACCTGCAGTCACGCCTCACACCTGCAGCCACACCTCCCACCCGCAGCCACGCCTCACACCCAGAGCCACACCTCACACCTGAAGCCATGCCTCACACCCGCAGCCACGCCTCATACCTGAAGCCATGCCTCACACCCAGAGCCACACCTCACACCTGAAGCCATGCCTCACACCCGCAGCCACGTCTCACACCCGCAGCCATGTCTCACACCCGCA
>JAPYYA010002595.1:0-13802 GCA_028533165.1 Leontopithecus rosalia
AGCACCACACACTGAGGTCTATTGGGGGAAATAGGGGAGGGACAGCGGGGGGGGAGCAGGGGAGGGATGGCATGGGGAGAAATACCAAATATGGGTGAGGGGGCAGAAGGCAGCAAAACACACTGCCACGTGTGTACCTATGCAACTATCTGGCATGTTCTGCACATGTACCCCAAAACCTAAAATGCAATAAAAATTTAAAAAACAAACAACAAAAAAAAACATGCAGAATCTTTGCAACACCAAGACATCTAAACAACAGGACTTCTCAGTATCATTCATGCATGTGAGAGTTATTTCTGTCACTTTCATATCTTCACTGTTTAAATTTTTGGTTGTAATAAATTTTTTTAAGGTTCATTTATGTACTGGTAATGTAAACTGATAATTAATGCTTAATGACTAGTGAAAAAAGAACAACCTGTCTGAATACCAAACAAATATTTACAAGTAATGGAATTACCTCAATTAACTCAAGAGAGAAAATGCTAAAGCGACTTTGTTATTTCTTCCTGAGTGATCCTCAGAAAGTCTCCATTAAAATGCATCAATTATCCTTTTCACAAAAACAGTGAGAAAATCAGAGAGCTATGACTGTAAATTATAAAGAGCAAACGTTACAATGCGAGGAAAATGTATTGCTTTTATGTAGAGATCACCCTGCTGTAGTATTTGAGGAACACTATTCCCCATTTGCATGAACCAAGTATCCATAGAAGTATACTTCTCACAATCAAATCTTGCTCTATTTTCAAAAGGCAGAAAAAAGGTTTGTTACTTACACTCTCAGTGGAAATGCCCAGACAGAAAATAATCCTTAAAAGGTGCAAATCCACTTCATAGGTTTATAAATATGTGTGTGTATTTATGTCAAACACTATGCATTAGAAACATTGTTGTGTATGGTATTGTAAAGGAAGAGAGGCAGGTTTAAGCCCTAGCAGCCTATATAAGAATAGTTGAAAGAACCTATAAGAATGCAAAGACCACTTCTACAGACACAGCACTTTTCAACTACTACATTTTGTTCTTTGGTCTTGGGTCCACCCCTCTGCAGTAGTGGTTCTCAACACTGGGTGCCCATGGGAAGGAAGGACATAAAATTTTGCTTCCAATAGGCAAAATCCTGAACAGAATCCCCTAATCGGTTTTTGTACTCTTCATGACTTGAGAATTTTTGGAAACATTTTAAAGTTAAAAAAAATAAAAGTAGAGTATGTGACAGAGACACTAAGGTTTTATGGCATGCAAAGCCCAAAATATGTACTTTCTATTTACAGAAAAAGGTTTCTTAATTTGTGCTTTACATAAGGACAATGCTTTCCCATTATCTATATAAAAGTTTGTTTTTTTTTTTTAGAAAGGGCTAACAAAATTACTAACAGATACAAAATTTAATTCAATACAGTTTAACATAGTTTAATTCAATGCAATAAATTGTTTTTGGTTACTTAGAATTTGCGAGGTACCCAGAAAGCCTGGAAACTATATTAAATAGTATGGTGATAATACTGCATTTGCAAAGTGTATAATTAGGAAGGGGAAAATGGAACAAATGGAATGATAGTAGTCCAATGGAGTAGGCAAACTTCTCTTGAAAAGGCAGATAGTAAATATTTTTGGCTTTGTAGATCATGTGGTCTCTTTTGCCAGGAACCAACACTGAAGTTATAGCATGATATTGCCATAGACAGCATGAAATGAATTGCTGTGATTTGTTCTAATGGAAGTTTATCCACAAAAAGAGATTTTTGTGGCTAAGATTTGACTTGTAGACCCCAGTTTGGTGAACAGAACTAATGAAGAACATCAAGAGTTATTAAGCAACAGGAACCATCTGATGGTTTTTGATGAAGTGCCATGGCATACATTGGGTAAGTGTGTAGTCACTGACCCTTACCATCAGGAGCACAGACACATGTGACTCATGCCCTGTCATCTAGCTGTCATGCCGGAGCACATTCCTGAAATAGTCACAAGAGACCCATAACTAGGTATCAATGAAATTGACAATTATTGAATGTAAACATCTGGAGTCCTAAAGATATCCAGAAAAAAAGAAAACTCACTGTGATGGTTGATTTTATGCCACCTTGGCTAGACTATGGTGCTCAGTTTTTGGTCAATACCAGCCTAACTATTGCTGTGGAAGTATTTTTTAGATATGATTAACACTTAAATCAGGGGACCTTACATAAAGCAATTACTCTCCATAATGTGAGTGGGCCTTTATCCAGTCAGTGGAAGGCCTTAAAAGAAAAGCCTGAGGTTTCCCAAAGAACAAGAATTTCAGCCTCAAGACTGTAACATAGAAACCCTGCATGAGTTTCCAGCCTGTCTGTCCTGCCCTGTGGAATCTGAATCATGGCTGCAACATACTCATATGAGGAATTCTGACCTTCCAGCCTGCCATGTGGATGGATCTCTGCCTTGCTAAACTCTGCCCAACCACAGGAGTTTTAAAGATGAAGAAGTTCAGGAATGTACTGCAGGTGTTAAACTTGCACAAGGATTTCACACTAAAAAGGAAAAAAACTAACAATGTAATAGATTTATTTTCTAGATTTTCTTAAAAATATTCTTTCTTCAAAACTACTAGAAATAAGTACCATATATTCCAGCTGGTAAGGATGAAACTAGTTTTGAATTGTATGGGTGGTAAATTGGGAGTACCTGGGAAAAACTTCCTAACTATTTAAATGCTTTCACAATTCCTACTCTACACAAAGAAAATAGCCTGACATGCTGAAACAATCCAGTTTGCCACACTTTGCCAACTTTGGCAGAATTTTAAGTTAATCATCCTTCTTTTCATTGTTAAAAAATCCAGACAATTGTTCTTCATAGGAAAAGAAAGTGCTTTTTCTTTACAAGAGTATTTATTGTAAAAAAAAAAAGAGAAAAAAAGAATATTTATTGTAATTTTTATAAAATAGAAAACATTTTGAAATAACACAAATAGTCAAACTAAGAAAATGGTTGACAAAAATGGTGTGGGTTTCTGGTGAAGTTTACAAAACAATTGATGTTTTAAAAGTACATTTAAGAATAACAGAAATTAATGTAATAATATTGGCTGGGTGCAATGGCTGAGGCCTGTAATCCCAGCACTTTGGGATGCTGAGGCAGGAGGATCACTAGAGGCCAGGAGTTTGAGAACAGCCTGGCCAATATGGCAAAACTCTGTCTCTACTAAAAGTACAAAAATTAGCTAGGCATGTTGGTGCACACTTGTAATCTCATCTACTAGGGAGGCTGAGGCGTGAGAATCACTTGAACCCAGGAGGTGCAGGCTGCAGTGAGCCAAGATCCTCCACTGTACTCCTGCCTGGTGCAACAGAGCAAGACACTGTCTCAAAAAAAATAATGTAATAATATTAACTAAGGTTATATTAACCTAAAATTCAATGCAAGTATATTTGTACTTATATAGAAGCAATGGAAATACACACACACACACACACACACACACACACACACACACACACACACAAATCTCCAGAGTGGAGGTGTAACCTCATTGTAGGATTACCTATCACTTTCATACTTCAATAAAACTTTTCTATAATTTTAAAATTTTCATTAAGGCAAGGGCTTTGTGTTTGTAACAAAAAAGATAAAAATGGAATATTTAAGGTTTTGCAAAAACTGTTATTTAAAGATAAATATACAAAAATACTGTATTTTTGGAAGTGACCAGCCATGTGTCATTGAACACAGATTATCTCAGCCCTCCTCAGTGGAGTTAATGCCCTAATTCCTGAAATTTGAGCATGTGCTACATTACACAGAAAAAAGAACTTCGCAGGCAGGATTCAGGCTATTTTAAGTAAGGCAGAGCAGACAGAAGTAGCCACATGGACCCAATTACACCAACCCTTAAAAGAGGAGAACTGTCTCTGGCTAGAGATGGAATAGACATGGCAGAACAAGTCAAAAATTTGAAGCACAATGACTTGAAGCACACTGTTGGCCTGAGAATGTAGGGGGCTGAAAACCCCCATTCTACAAAGTCAAGAACCCAAGTTTTGCCAATAGCCTCTTTCACAGGGCAGCAGATTGTAGCCACAGTCTCAAAAGAAATGAAGCCCTGCTAGCACCCAGACTCCAGCCTTGGGAGATCGTGAGAAGAGAAACCAGCTGCACCTATCCAGATTTCTGACATACAGAAATGTAAGAAAATAAATTTGCATCATTTTAGACCACTTAAGCTTGTGGTAATTCATTGCTGCAACAACAGAAAACTAAGGCAACATAAATAATTTTACTCTTTTTAAAAATAGTTTATTTGTGAAATTGATACCATATCATCTCTTATGCAAATGTGTCTATGTGTAATATCACTTCTCATTACATATTTTTAAATTTACCTTAGGTGCACATGATTATTTCCATTGTTATGATGTTTGTTATTATTATCATTATAATTTTTAAATACTAATAACAAGTCTCAAGACTGCAAAATATAACCAATAGTGAGAAAAAGATTTTAAAACCTATTAAATATAAATTTTATATAATAACATTCAAAGTAATAACTTTATACTAGATATGTATGCACACTTATATGCACAGATTAATAAAACTTTAAAAGGAATACATAGTCTTTTATGGAATTTTTAAAAGAAATACGAAAGTCAAGTCAAAAAAAAACCAAGATCAGGATTTCTGTCTATAGTGAAAAAAGTTGGCAAATCTTGTACCCAATTAGAGCAATAAAGCTGGAAAACATTAACAAAAGCAATCACTTAGTAGCCTGGAAATCAATGTGGATGTCTTCCAAATGAAAACAGCCATGATTTTACTAATCTGAGGTTGCCCCAGAGACCAGAGTCGAAGTATCCACATACCCCAGGCAATACTGAGGCTGCAAACATAGAGAAAGGCCCCCCCAAAAAGAAAATCCAGGGCACACTTGAAAGGCCTGCACTTCTCACACACACACTCACCCACCCATCCTAACACAAATCCAGCAGCACCAAGGATCAGCAGAAGCATCACAGGTCAGGATTGAAGCTGGACCTGAGGAGTCTGAGGAAAACTCTGCCAGTCATTGGCTGAGAACTAAGCTGGGCTGAGAAAATGGACACCTCTAGGAAGCTAGGCTAAAAATAAAAAGAAGAAGAAAAAATAATACATGTAACTGACGAGATACATTGATGGCTGCAAGTGTAAGACAGACCAATTTCAGGCAGAGCCTAGACATGTTACTGAACAAGGCATAAAATTCCTAACTCAGAAATGGAAAACCAACATCAGATGTTCTCACTGATAAGTGGGAGCTAAGTTATGAGGATGCAAAGGCATAAGAGTGACATAATGGACTCTGGGGACACGGGGAAGACTGGGAGGAGAAGAAAGATTAAAGATAACATGGGGTACAGTGAACACTGCTCGAGTGATGGGTGCATCAAAACTCTCTGAAATCACCACTAAGAAACTTATTCATATAACCAAACACCTGCTCACCCAAAACTATTGAACATAGCAAATACTGAACACCCACCTCAGCCTCCCAAAGTGCTGGGATTACAAGCGTGAGCCACCGTGCCTGGCTTCTTTTTTTTTTTTTTTGAGACAAATTCTTACTCTGTTGCCCAGGCTGAGGTGCAATGATATGACCTCGGCTCACTGCAACCTGCATCTCCCAGGATCAAGTGATTCTCCTGCCTCAGCCTCCCAAGTAGCTGGGATTACGGGTGTGTGCCATCATGCCTGACTAATTTTTGTATATTTTGTAGAGACAGGGTTTTGCCATGTTGGCCAGGCTGGTCTTGAACTCCTGATCTCAGGTGATCCATCCTCCTCAGCCTCCCAAAGTGCTGGAATTACAAGCACAAGCAACTGTGCCCAGTCAAGTCTAAGAGCATTCTAAAAATTAGTGAAGATTATGATGGAATCCCAAAAGAAGAAATTGTTAGATTCAATGAAAATAGAGGTTAAAATATATGCTGTATAGTTTTATAAAGTGAACCAAGGAGAGTTAAAGGAAGTTCTCTGGAAGTCAAAACAAATGTCAAACATACCTCAGAACTGTTCATTTAAAGGATATCAATTTTGATTATATTAACCTGTAGAGCAATATATGCCACTGGACATTGTTAAAAGCAAGAGAGTAATCCACCAACAATTGGTGAAGCTTAAAACTTAGATAAGGTCAATAAAAGAAACAAGGAAGGTCCTGCCAGAGAGCCATAGAAACTTGAAGAGTAATAGAGAATGCAGTCTGGATCACAGAAGGAAAAATACTAAAGATAAATAAACAAAGCCTCAAAGAAATATGGGACACCATCAAGCATATCGATATACACATTATGGGAGTATTAGAAAAAAAAGAGAGAGAAAAATTTTTAAAAGAAATAAATGCTAAAAATGTCTCAAATTTACTAAAAATTATTAACCCACACATCCAGGAAATCAAACAAACTCCAAGTATAATAAATATAAATCAATTTTCAAACAGATATGTTTTAAAAATGCTGAAAGTTAGAGAAAAGGAGAAAATACTGATATCAGAAAGAGAAAAATAACTTATCATTAAAAAAATCCCAATTAACAATATTATGAATCCCATAACAATACTATAAACAATTGCATGCCAACAAATTAAATCACTTAGGTGAAATAGACAAATTTCCAGAAAAAGCAAGTTAACAACCAATTGGTAATCAGAAATAGTAGAACTAGAATGTAGTAGTATAATATATTCAAAGTGCTCAAATAAAATAATGTCAACCAAGAATCGTATATCCAGCAAACTTATCAGTTAATATATTTTAGCATATCAATAGGATATTTGTAATTAAAATAAAGGTAAAATATAGAGATTCCCAAATAAACAGAAACTAGAGAATTTGGGGCCTTTAGATCCACCTTACATGAAATGTTAAAAGAAGTTATTGAGATTGCTAACAAAATTGGCAAACCATTACATAGGACAAGCAGGAAAATAAACCTAGAGAAGATTCAGATTACTGGACTCAAAGAACTGAAAGAAGTACATTGCTCTGGACCTTACAAAACCAGGAAGGGTTATAGCAATACTATGAACAATTGTATGTTGACAAATATGTCATTTAGCTGAAATGGACAAATTTCCAGAAAAGAAAAACTACTGACTGAAGAAAAAATGCACAATGTGAATAGACTCATTATAGGCAATAAGATTAAATTAGAGATCCAAAAATTACCCACAAAAAAAGTCCAGACTTAGATTGATTGACAAACTCTACCAATCATTTAAAGAAGATTAATACCAATGCTTCAAAAACATTACCATCAAATGGAGATAAGAGAAAACTTGCCAATTGATTATATTATTCCAAGATTACTCATACACTAAACCAGACAAATTTCTCACAAAAATAATACTACTGACCAATATCACTTATAAATTTGAAGACAAAAAATGCTCCACAAATTACTTGCAAACCTAATTGATAAGCATGATGAAATAATTATATATCTTGGCTCAGTGAGATTCATCCCGAGGCAAATTTTGTTTAACAGCCAAAAATCAATTAATATATAATGGCATAGCAATAGAATAAACACCAAACATTATTATCTCTATTGCCGCAGAAAGGGCATTTGACATATTGCAACATTATTATTTTTTTATTTTTTTATTTTTTTCTTTTTTTGAGAAAGAGTTTCGCTCTTGTTACCCAGGCTGGAGTGCAATGGCGCAATCTCGGCTCTCCGCAATCTCCGCCTCCTGGGTTCAGGCAATTCTCCTGTCTCAGCCTCCTGAGCAGCTGGGATTACAGGCATGCGCCACCATGCCCAGCTGATTTTTTATATTTTTAGTAGAGACGGGGTTTCACCATGTTGACCAGGATGGTCTCAATCTCTTGACCTTGTGATCCACCCACCTCGGCCTCCCAAAGTGCTGGGATTACAGGCTTGAGCCACCGCGCCCAGCCATATTGCAACATTATTTCATGATAACATGTGCAACACACTAGGAACAGAAGAAAATTTCATCAACTTTATGTAGGGTATCATGAAATACCCAGTTAATATCATACTTAATGGTGAAAGACTGGATGCTTTTTCCTTATAATGAGGAAGAAGACAAGAATGTCTGCTCTTGCCACTTCTACTCAGTCTTGCATTAGGTATTCTAGTCAAGGCATTAAGCAAGTAAAAGAAAATAAATGTTCCAATTGGAAAGGAAGAAGTGCAACTATTTCTATGCATAGAGGACATGATATTGCTTGTAAAATATCCTAAGGAGCAAACTAAAGCAATCTACTAGAACTAGCAAACATGATCAGAAAGGTTGCAAGATATGAGATCAATATTAAAAATCCGTTATGTTTCTATACACCAGCAATGAACAACACGAAAATGAAACTAAGAAACAAATCTCATTTACAATAGCTTCAAAAGATAATAAAACACTTAGAAATAAATGTAACAAAAGGTGTAAAATGTACTTTAAAACTGATAAAAGCTTTGTTGAGCATAAAGAGGATCTAAGTAAATGTAAAAATATTCCATGCTTCAGAAAGCTTAATATTGTTAATATGGTAATACTCTCGAAATTGATCTACAGCTACAACTCAATTCATACTAGAATTCCAGCTTATGTTTTATAGAAATTGACAAATACGATATAAACATTCATGTGAATTTGGCAGGAACCCATAATGGCCAAAACAATCTTGAAAAAGAAGGACTAGTAGGTGGCTCTAACTTACCTCCTTTCTCCTCCATACCATGTCCAGGCAGAGCTGCAGAGTCAGCCACACAGATATTTGTTAAAACCCAGCAGTCAACTTAACCACATGACACTGTCCATATTGTCAAAGAACTAATCCAAGGAAGGGAAGGCTCTCCTGCTGAACAGGGCATCTGATATTTTGCTGGCCAACAGTTGGAGGTTGACAAGACTCTATCAATCCATAGCTTCCAGAGAGAGGTCACCCTGCATTTGGGGTTCATCACAGAGACTTTATGAAGAAGCTCTCCTTCCTGCCTAGAAACATGTTAGTGGTAGGATGGCCTGCACCAAATGTTACACACCCCTTCACTGGTACCCTCCCCAGATGCTGCAAAAAGAACCTGTAGTCAAACTAACATTATGTGCCCTAACAGCATGAAATAAAAGCCTTTATTTTGCAAAGAAATAAGGACTCTGATTCATTTGCATACCAAGAAGCAGACTCAGGAATGGCCCTGCAATCTCTGAAATTTTTTCATGAGATGACTGGGAAAAGAGTCTCTGAAAAGATAAAGCCAAGACATGAAATTAAAAAAAAAAGATACAAGAGGATGTGAGTCAAGAGTAATAGAAATGCAAACAGCAAAAGATAATAAACACAGGAAACTAAAAATGTTTTCATATATATTTAAAAACTCATTAGACTGATAGGTCAGAGGACTCTCAGTCAAGCTATATGTGAGGCAAAGGCCTTGGCCACTGGGCAAAGCTTACAGGGGAATGGGCAGAAAGAAGTTGGGTGTTCTACTTCTCACAGATACTTGGTATAAGATGTGTGGGCAATCTGACCACAACAGCTGTCACCACATTGGTCACCAGGGTTGATATGATTGATCTGACTGGCTAGGTGGGTGTCCCCTTTCCCCCCTCACTCTTCCCAAAGCCAAGCACTTGGTGGAAGAGGACAACCTTCCCTGATAGGGGAAGATTGTTCTTCAGTCAAGGATATTTGAGGAGCTGCAATTCCCCTGATAGTTCCTCCAAACAAGTTGAAGACATTTCATATAGTGCCTAGATAGTGAAACAGATGAATGGAGAAATGTACTCATCACTGCATTGGGCAAATACTAACTGTGTTATATCTTTTATTGTCTTTATTAACGGATAAGGAGACATGTTTGACTGTTCTAACTATGAAAATAAGAACCAGTCATATTAAAATTTAACAAGATAGTTGAGTATGTAAGATACAGTTTAACTAGTAGGTGTTAGGAAAGATAGAATAATCTATTATCATGAGAGTAAATGCTGACGTCGGATGTTATATTTGAAAACCGAGACAACAATTTAGAGGTCTTTCAGCCTCCAGAATTATAACTGCTGAGACAGCATGATCAGGCTTTATTTTGTTTCCTTTCTAGGCCTTTGGTCAAATTTATTCTTTCTTTAAGTATCACATCATAGGAAGAGAGAAGATTCAAATAAACTCAATTAGAAATGAAACTAGAGATATTACAACCAATATCACAGAAATACAAAAGATCATTATAGCCTACGATGAACACCTTTACATGCACAGACTAGAAAATCTAGAGGAAATTGATAAATTCCTGGAAACATACACACTTCTAAATTAAATCGGAACTAAAAAGAAACCCTGAACAGACTAATAACAAGCAGCATGACTGAATTAGTAAGTTAAAAAATATCAAACAAAAAAGTTTAGGACCAGATGGATTAACAGCTGAATTCTACTAGACATTCAAATAAGAATTAGTACCAATTATACTGAAAGTATTCAGAAAGATAGAGAAAGTGGGAATCCCTTCATCATTCTGTGAAGCCAGTATCACCCTAATACCCAAACCAGGAAAATACATAAGAAATAAACAAACAAAGAAGCAAAAACCCCAGTGACCAATATCTCTGATAAACATAGATGCAAAAATCCTCAACAAAATGCTAGCTAACTGAATCCCACAGAACATCCAAAAGAGAATACATCACGATCAAGTGGATATCATTCCAGGGATACAGGGATGTTTTAACATATGCAGGTCAACAAATGTGATACATTAACTGAATTAAAAATAAAATCATATTATCATCCCAATAGACACAAAAAAGCATTTGATAAAAACCAGCATCACTTTATGATATGAATCCTCAACAAAATAGACACAGAAGGGACTTTTCTCAAAGTAATAAAAGCGATCTATGACAAACATACAGCCAACATCACACTGAATAGGAAAAATTTGAAAATATTTCCCCTGAGAAATGGAACAGGACAAGGATGTTCACTTTTACCTCTTCTATTCAACATGTCACTAGAAGCCCTAACTGTAGGAATCAGGCAAGAGAAAGAAATAAGAGGCATTCAAATTGGAAAAAGGGAAATTAAACTGTTGCTATTTGCTGATGATATGATTGCATACCTAGAAAACCCTAAAGAAGCATCAAAGAGTCTATGAGATCTGATCAACAAATTCAGCAAAGTTCTGCGTTACAAATCAATGCACATAAATAAGTAGAACTGCAATAAGGCAACAATGATCAAGGTGACAATCAAATCAAGAACGTAATCCATTTTACCACAGCTGCAAACAAACAAACTAGAAATATAATTAACCAAAGAAGTGAAAGATCTTAAAAGGAAAACTGCAAAACACTGCTGAAATAATTCATAAGTGATGCAAACAAATGGAAACAAATTCCACGCACACAGATAGGAAGAATCAACATTGTAAAAATGAACATACTTCCAAAAGCAACCCTCAGATTCAATGCAATTCTCATTAAAATATTATCATCATTTTTCGTGGAACTAGAAAAAAATCCTAAAATTTATGTGAAACCAAAAAAGAGCCCATCTAGCCAAAGCACTACTAGCAAAAAGAACAAATCTGAGACATTACATTACCAAACTTCAAATTATGCTATGAGGCTACAGTTACCAAAACATCATAGTACTGGTGTAAAAATAGGCACTTAGACCAGTGCAACAGAATGGAGAACCCAAAAAATAAATAAAAATACCCTTACGGCCATCATATCTTTGACAAAGCATACAAAAACATAAACTGGGGAAAGAATACCCTATTCAATAAATGGTGCCAGGAAAACTTATAAGCCACATGTAGAAGAAAAAAACTGGATCCCCATCTCTCAACTTCACAAAAATCCACTAAAGATGGATAAAAGACTTTTATCTAAGACCTGAACTGTAAATATTCTAGAAGATAAATTAGAAAAACTCTTCTGTACGTTGGCTTAGGCAAAGCATTTGTGACTAAGACACCATGAGCAAACGCAAGAAAAACAAAAATTAAAAAAATGAGACCTAATTAATCTAAGATGTCTTCTGCACAGTAAAAGAGAGAGAGACAAGGAAAAGGAAGAAATAAAAAAGGCAGGCCAAGAAGGAAAGGGAAGGGAAGGAAAGGTAGAAGGAGAAAAAAGGAAGGAAGGAAGAGAGAAAGAAAGAAGGAAAGAAAGAAAAGAAAGAAGGAAAGGAGGAAAGAAAGAGGGAGGGAGGGAAGAAAAATAAGAAGAGTGGGAGAATATATTCACTAATTATGCATCTGACAAAGAACAAGTATCCAGAATCTACAAGGAACTCAAACAAATCAGCAAGAAGCAAACAAATAATCTTATCGAAAAGTGGACAAAACACATGAATAGACAATTCTCAAAAGAAGATATACAAACAGCCTACAAGTATATGAAAAAATGATCAACAACACTAATCATCAAGGAAATGCCAATTAAAACCACTAAGAGACTAGAAAGGTGGTCAAAACTTTAAAAAGTTGAAACACAATGCATGTTGGCATGGATGTGGGAAAAAGAAAATACTTTTACACTGCCGGCTGAAATGTAAATTAGTACAACTGCTATGGAAAACAGAATGGAGATTCCTTGAAGAATTAAAAGTAGACCTGCTGGGCACAGTGGCTCCAGCCTGTAATCCCAGCACTTTGGGAAGCCGAGGCGGGAGGATCATGACTTCTGGACATGAAGACCAACTTGGCTAACATGATGAAACCCAGTTTCTACTAAAAATACAAAAATTAGCTGAGTGTGGTGGCATGTGCCTGTAGTCCCAGCTACTCAGAAGGTTGAGGCAGGAGAATTGCTTGGGCCTGGGAAGCAGAGATTGCAGTGAGCCGAGATTGTGTCACTGCACTCCAATCTGGGTGACAGGGTGACACTCAGTGTCAAAATAATAATAATAATAATTAAAAGTAGATCTACTATTTGACACAGGAATCATAGTACTGGGTCTCTACTGAAAGGAAAAGGAGTCATTATTTGGAAGACTCATGCACATGCATGTTTATAGCAGCACAATTTGTAATTGCAAATATATGAAACCAAACTGAGTGTCCGTTGACCAACGAGTGGATGAAAAAATATGGTAGGCTCAACTCCATGAAACACTACTTAGCCATAATAGGGATGAAATAATGTCTTTTGCAGCAACTTGGATGAAGCTGGAGGCCATTATTCTAAGTGAAGTAACTCAGGAATGAAAAACCAAATACAGTATGTTTCCTCTTAAAAGTGGTATTGATTGAACGTATCTCAAAGTAATAAAAGCTATTTATGACAAACCAACAGCCAATATCATACTGAATGGGCAAAAACTGGAAGCATTCCCTTTGAAATCCGGCACCAGACAAGGATGCCCCCTCTCACCACTCCTATTCAATATAGTACTGGAAGTTCTAGCCAGATCAATCAGGCAAGAAAAAGAAATAAAGGGTATTCAAATAGAAAAGGAGGAAGCCAAATTGTCTCTATTTGCAAATGACATGATAGTACATCTAGAAGATCCTATCATCTCAGCCCCAAAACTCCTGAAACTGATAAGCAACTTCAGCAAAGTCTTAGGATATAAAATCAATGTGCAAAAATCACAAGCATTCATATACACTAATAATAGACTGAAAGAGAGCCAAATCAAGAATGAACTGCCATTCACAATTGCTACAAAGAGAATAAAATACCTAGGAATACAACTTACAAGGAACGTAAGGGACATCTTCAAGGAAAACTACAAACCACTGCTCAATGAAATAAGAGAGGACACAAACAGATGGAGAAACATTCCATGTTCATGGTTAGGAAG